>CM076609.1:20343460-20416039 GCA_038502775.1 Hippodamia convergens | reverse complement strand
AAATTCGACCCCGTGTCGGAAAAGTTAAAAGTACTTCGGTGGTTACCTATGTCGGTGCTTTGGGAGATTCAGCTCTTGACTTTCACGCATCGATTGCTTTTAGACGGTATTCCAGGGTATTTGAGGCAGAAGTTATCTTTCAGATCCGATATACATAGTGTATCCATTCGAGGGAGTCATTTACTTGCAATACCAAGTTATAGGACCACTCTTTTCAGAAGATGCTTGTCATATAGCAGTCAAATTGTACAATGAAATTTTGCAGTTGTTTGGGAACGTTAACGGTCTCCACATTTAAGAAGGAAGTGAAGCGGAAATACCTCGAGGATTTTTTTTTATCTTTATAGTTCTGTTGGGTCTATACTTCTTGGGTCAACCTCTCTGAAATTATTATCGAAATTATTATTATTATTTCATTTGTTATTGTTTTAATCTTTTATGCGGTGTGGACTGTCGGAGAACAAGGTCGCGGTGGTGGGGGATTTTCTTTTTACTTATTTTGTTTTTTTTCCTCATTGCGTACCCCTCGAAGATGTTCATTTCATCATGTCTTTCTCTTTGGTAATGAATACTGATTTGTTATATCCTCATGTTCATCTTATTCTTTTAATTATATCATTCATTTCTCGAATGTTCACCATAACACTTACTAATTACTGTTTTCGAGTTTCAGACAAATGAATTCTCAAACCTTCATGGTGAACTCTGGAAATTAGTCTATCTCCACCAGCAAATGATGAGAACTGCTCTGACCTGGCTCAACAGTAAAGTGTTTTTATATTTTGAACCTTGTTGACAGCCTCTGTGCGTGTTTCATTCTGGACAGTCTCTTCTGAGATTGGTGAGATTAAAAGTTGGTTTCATCTCCTCATGAAAACCTGAATTTTCAAGTTAATTAATCTGATTCAACTTACAAATAAGATCTCAAGCCTTCTTCTCGTCTCAAAAACAAAGGAAGAGTGGTTTTATTCACTCCTAGTAATTTCATTTTGTATTCCTTATATATAATAATTCATTATTAAAACCTTCTGTTTTTCTGATGGAATAAATAGGCTCTGACAATCAACTCCATTAATGGCTCTGTCACATAAACGTTTTGTTGGATAATGTGACTCTGAGTCTATAGATGATTTCAATATTTGTATTATTGCACTATATTAGCTTCATGCAGATGACTTATTCATTTTATAATCGTCAATAATGTTTCACCCTATCATCTACAACTCAATATCTGGATACAGTCCTTAACGGTTATTTGACAAAATCTGCATACGCCCGATTTTGAACAGTAAATATTCATAGTATTTTCTCGAGTAAGAATCACTCAGAATCACGAATATGAATTCGAATCAATTTTGCTGAATCACCATTTTCAGTGACGTAAGTAAATATTCATTCCTGATGAAAGCCGCTATCAAAATACCATTTGCAATAAATTAATCATGAATATGTTCGTTTTCGTATTCAAAACGGTAAAATCTTGAGCGAGATGGTCTGAACTTCGTTTTCAGAAAGATTGTACCACTTATTTCTTGTTTTATGCATAAAGCGCATCTATTGGTTTTTATTGATCTGAGAAGGCTTACTATTTCATCTGAAAAATGAATCATTCTCTCTGCGCCTCGCTCAGAACATGCAATCTTGATGCCGACCGTCCCAAACCCGAATATTCATATCTGCCCAACAGGGGCATAAATAACAGATCGGAAACGTTAATATGAAATATTCGCACCGTAGAATCTGCCGACTTGCCCTAAATCTTCGGTTAAAACGAACGGACTGCTGCTCATTTATCATTCGCCACCGAAGCGCAAATGATAAATTACTCGCCACGCCATCATTAATAATGATTTCCCAGGCGATTTTTACACATAAATTGTGATACTATAGCTGAATTTATGCCGCCATTGTGTATCCATCTACTTTTTACACCGAAAAGATTTACGACCCTTCTCGAACCCGGCATTTTGAATTATCACAAATGAATATTTCTTTCCTGTGGACTGTTGGATGGCGAGAAGATGGCCAACTAGACGTATTAATGGTGACAATCATCATTGTGGCAACATTTTCATGATGAACGAAAGCTGTTGACTCATTATTTTTGCTCTGGAAGGATTTGTTGGAAGGATTTCCTCCAATTTACAACAGACCTGCCTTGAATAAACAGTATATATGTTGAAATGAATGTGAATGTCCTCATTGATTTCAAACTAGGCTTGTGACCATTGCTTGTTGCTCATTTTAGTTAAAAATGAAGTGATTTCACGAGTTCGAAAAATGCCTTCGTTTGTTGTTGGTTGTTCAATGAAAGCAGAAAAGGAGAAATTTAATTTCATCAGAATTTCTGCGGTTGTGATCCATAATGAAGATAAAATAAAGAAACTGACAATTTTTCGTCGTCAGTGGTGCATAAAAAGCCTAAAAAGACGAAATTGTCAGAGACAATGTTAGGGTGAAAATCTTTTTCAGCAACTACCTTCTAGTTTCTGACTGAAGAATCGGGGTCTTTGAGGGACACTTGAAAATTTTTGCTTTCGCCAAAGGAAAGGACCAACTGCACCACATGGATCTAGAAAATACCCGTGACCTTGCAAGAGTTAGGATTTATGTCGAAAGGGTGCCCTAAATATAAATTTTAAATTTGTAAAAGGCCTTTACCAATCAATAGATAGGTCAAGTGATGATAAGTGTACATTGTGTCCCATTTTCATTATGAAGCAATTATTGAAGATAGAGACATGCGGTTTACGTGACCCTATATCAATTTTTTTGTAAATCTTTTGAAGCCACAAACAAAAATTTTCCAGAAATACAGGTCGAAAATAAAAATGTTCTCTTTCGAAGATGTTTTATTTCTCATGCCCTTCTAAGGTAGAAACACGAAATAAAAAAGCTGATAATGAATATTTTTACATGAAAGTCTGTGGAGTATTTGAAAATAATTTTAGAACCCTCTCCATTAGATTTTGCAAATAATTTTTATTGAATGAAACCCTGTTTATTTCAACGTCAAACTCTTGCTTAAATCAATTGATATATCCCAACTTAACCTATTTACTCAGTTATATTTTGAACATAAACACAAAATATCACTTTTCAACATAAACTCAAAAATGTTGAAAACAGAAAAAAAATATATCGGTACTGATTCAATATTAAAAACTTGCAAGAATCAAAATACTAATATGTGAAAGAGTAATTTTGTGAGTTCATGTTTATAATCTGATTGAATAAATATGTTCAAATCACATGACGTTTCAAAAAAGTAATAATTAAATGCACATTTATAATTGTATCGATAATGGTATCAAAGTCAGATCAATGAACAGCTGAGGAAAGTAGAATCCTACTTTACTCAGCTGGGTTTCTGCATTCTTGTAGAATCTATTCGCTAAGTATCTATTCCCTGATTATGTTTTGTCTCTTTCGATATGTGTCATTTTTTTTTCTAGAGAGGTAAAAGTGCAGGAATAGCTTTTAATAAACTTTCACCTAATAAAGACGGTTTCTTATTATATTATTATTATTACTATTATTATTTGTGAAAGAATTCATGGCTTACTATTTAATGAATATACAATTTTCTGATTTTTGCTGAAATTTATTGAAAATTAGGTTGTCATATATCCATGTACAGGGTTATTGTTTATATTTTACTCAATAGCTATCTCAGTTATTATTGGTCGTACAAAAACTTTGTATCGGCAAATTTGAAGTATTTTTCATAGGCATTCAGAATTCAGTACTAAGAAATTCATGAAAGCATCGAAAACCTGAAAATTTGTTGTGAACTATTGTTTTTTGTATTTTATTTTTCTAATCGGTAGATCTTCTGATTTCAAATAAATATACTTTATTGAAGTTAATTTCGGCAGTTTTTGAAAAATATAGATAGTTTCTTCTAAATCTAAGGCAGCTGTGAAATGCCACATGATAAAATATACAGGAGGATTCATTAGAAAAACACCATGTTTGAGACTATTCTTAGACTATGCTCTAAAAAAACCTTGTCATCTGATACTCAAAAATTGCACATATTTGGACGAAAAATCAAAATTCTCTGTCATAGAACACAAGCTGTAAATGCCCTCGTACATACTAGTAATTCTTAATCTCGTGCATTTGTAATTCTAGAAATGAAGAGAATATAATTTCACCAATCCGAATAAAAATAAAAAATAATTATTTTTTGATACTCGATCTACTGCCTGGTCAAATTCAAAAAGGATATTCATTAAAGTTTGCCAGATTTCTTGCAGAATTAATTGAAATTTTATCTTCTACTCTTTTTCCTCTCGAGAGATAATATTCAAATCTACCCGGTGTTTCATCGATTGAAATCAGAAAATATTCCCCTAGAAAATGTAGGTCCGGCAAGAAGATCGAATTGAGAAAAAAAGTCACCATGTCGGCGGAGCCTCGTTAGCCCCTTCACTTATCTACCATTCCGGTCAATATAAATTTTCGTATATTCGTCGTCCGTGTCATATGGAATGGGTAGTTTTCTGGGATCCTAATGGTTATTGCTTTCCTCCGAGCGGTCATATTGCGTTCCATCTAATGCAATGTGTGTCTGCTATACATCAACCGATATGTGCTGTGTCTAACTCGTAAAACTTTTCCTTTCGAGGCACAGGCTTGTATTGAAATAGAACAACGAAAGACAGGACCTATGTTTGGATATTTTGTGCAGATTCCAGGAATTAACTCTTCGAATGTGAATTTTTCATTATTTAATTCTCGTTTTATTTTTTTGCAGTTTTATAATCCAGACCTTTTATTTTTCGGTGGACTTCTGGCAGCTTGTAAATTTGTAAAAGAATCTTTGATCTTGTACTGAATTTTGGGTATATGCCCATTCCGAAAGAAAAATCTTCAGAACATTTCTATCGAATATCTGGATTATAATATATAATTTTTTTGGTGAAATATGTTGAATTATTCAATTATTTTCAACAGATTGAGTTGAACTTTTGAAATTGTAGAGGTGCAAGCTATTGTAATTTGAAATCAAAACATTGACGACAAAACAACTCATCACATGTTATGAACGTTTTCGAGACCATGTTTTCGTTTTTTTTTTTAATATTCAAGGAATATTTCATTTTCGTTGGTTCTTCCTATTCAGGAAAATCCTGTATTATATCTCAGACATTTTTCAACAGCGTTGTTGTGGATTCATGTCATTTAACCAGCATTTCATTGAAGAATGGCTGACGCTACATTTAGAATATTTTCTGACGATTCAAACAGGTTTCGAATAGGTATTCGTTGAAATATCAAATTGATAATTCAATATCCTCTTCATACCATATGCATTAATGTGCTTTCAGTTAGTTTGTTTCAGAAATGAGGCGCCGCTTAGGAACATCATTCATCATTCATCTCTGAAAGATTTCAAGTCCGCTTGAGAAAGTTCAAAATTCCTGCAAATGAAAAACAGATAAACTAGCAAAAATGTTTGACAGTCAATTAAGTGCCCCATAACCACAAGAAAAAGTCTAATTTAGTTATTTTCTCCGAGTTGGACACAGGCGTGTAATTTTGAGTTAGGTATATGAGCTCGAGCGAGAGTGAGACTGCTGTTTCATTCCTCCATAGTGTAGTGATATTGCCCTGTAGCTTCAATTTTACGGTACCAGGTTGTTCTAACAGCTTCTCTCCGAGCACAAGCGGAGTTTATTTCCGTTCGTTAGAAGATATGTGTATTTTTCCTGAAATTTTTTGGAAAGTACATCAGGATATTTCAGTTCATTCTGAAAAAGATTCACACATATTCAGAGCCTAGCCAGCCCTATTTGAATTGCTGTGGTTGCCGCGGCATTTACATGATAAAAAATTTTCTCAATCACATACATTCGTAGTAAAAAGGTTAAGATCTGAAATATTTCGTTCGAAGATTCCTCTTTTTTTCGAAACTTCCATAAGGCATTTTTTCCCTATCTCTCAAACAAAATCAAAATTTAATAAATCGCAAAAGAAAGGCCACTGCGTGAACTCTTGCATTGAATTGTCAGGGGCCAAATTCTTTTCATTAAAATTGTTGTTATACAGCAAAACAACACTTTGAACTATTAAATTTTGTAAAGTTTCTGAGTCTATATCAGATTCCATATTTACACAAAATCGTTTTTGTAAAACAGCTAGTCTTTCATCTTCTTCCAGAAAAAATTTATGAATTTGATATTTTTATAAAATTCTACTCAATAAATCTTTTATTTTTAATCCAAATACGAATATGGACAAAATAGCTCAATTTATTCTTCCTTAAATATCAAATGAATCAAGAGTTCTAGATGAAATTCTGCTCGATAAACTTTCCAGACTGAATCCAAATTTGAACAGTTGATTCATTGACAGTTGTTTCATGTTTAATACTTTCTGCAAATGAATATTTACTTGCTTACCTACTCAAGAATCCCCTTGTATTTTGTTGAATGAAAATATTAATCTTCCCAATTGTTCAGTTAGTGTGGATTTATTCATTGAAGAAAGGACTGATATTAAGAAATTTCAAAATAAAATAAATTAATGCAACAATGTATCGACAGATGGCAATTTAAAAATGAAAATCTCCCAGAATTTTGAGGAATTTCACCAAATTCAACGAATTTATCTGATGAAGGAGTCTGATAAAGATTCAGAAACAATACAGAGTTGTTGGTAGGAATCTATGGGTTTATTTATTGGTGAAAGAATTGACTCCAGGAAACTTCGAAATGAAATAAAAAATGTTACCATGTAGACATGTTTATACCCTTTTTCTGATTGATTTTGTTCCAGAGATTGGGAGAGAAAATTTTGAAGATGTTTCATAAATTCAGTTGTTCGAAAACATCTAATGAAAATCAATCAAGATCAGTAAAGAGAAAAAACAGATTGAGGCTGCTTTTGTTGCAATCGGTTGATAAACCGGGTACTTTACAAATATTTGTTGTGTGATTTTTAGAATTATTTAATTCTATTTTCAAAAGATGATTCACGAAATCGATGTTCTTTCGATATCAACTAGGATGTTTTCTATCGATATCCCAACACTAGGGTAGAAACGTTGAGATGCACGTCAAAATGAACCAATTCATCGTACCGAGGGTGGGAGAAGGCATCGGCGCCAGTGAATTCAAAATCGTTCTACTAATTAAATGGATTGTCTCCATTGTCAGGTAAAGATATTCCATTTCAATGGATTGTTTCTATTCACACAACGCTATTTCACTAAGCCAATCCAATTTCTCAGTGAAATGGCTTATTAATTGGCTTCCTGTACTGGATTGTCCCCATGAATGGATCAAGACAATCCATTGTCTCCATTCACACGATGACAATCCACTAGACTATTGTATTGTCTCAATGGAATGGCTTGTCAATTGTCTCCGTATGAATGCTCCATAACGCGTCATTCATTTTCCTCTACCTCCCACGGTTAAAAGTTGTAGTTCAGGTATCACCAAAATATTAATTTTCTCAATTGTTCAGTGAGTATGGATTCATTGAAGGAAGGACTGATATTTTAAGAAATTCCAAAAAAAAAAAAAAATTAATGCCACAATGTATTGACAGATGACAATTTAAAAATAAAAATCTCTCAGAATTTTGAGAATTTTTACCAAATTCAACGAATTTATCTGATGAAGGAGTCTGATATGGATTCAGAAACAATACAGAGTTTAATAGTTCACTGTTCAATCGCTTCACTTTTCTAGAAGGGATTTGGCCCCTGAAAAATTAGTGCATTTACATCTGTTCCAGAGAGAAAACCCTAAAGAAGAAAAAATATATATGTTCTGTTCTTTTCTTCAGGAAGAAATGGATATTATTTCTTTGAAATAGTTCAGTTGTGCAAAATTTGTCGGCAAATACATCGCCCATGATAAACCAGCTAGTTTATGCATAATATTATTGACCTTATGACTTAATTAGAGAGGTCTCTGAAAATTACAATGTTACTCGAGCTGAATCTTCTTCTCTCCTGCATGTACATTATTCCCCAGAAATCGAGAACATGCTACTGGCTTCGAAGCTTTTATTCTCTTTCACATATACTTGCGTCAGAAATCAAACACCCCTACAGCTTCAGAATTTCACGCCTGGCAGTAACTCCATCCTTAGAAAATTTTCAGTTTACCTCCTGCTGACGGGCGACGTTGGTATCGAATTCAAGTATCTCACTGTCGTACCAAAATAAAAGCCCGGAACCACAAGATGAAAGTGAACATTATCCCGAAATATGCCGTAGCTGACGAAACGTGGAAACGCTCTCACAAATAAAGGCGGCACCGCGTTAATTAATTTGAAAAAAGGCACATTCCCATTTATCAAACGGGGCCCTGTTCCTTTATGCGCTACATAAATTTTCCGGCTGGATGCGTGGGTTCAAAAGATCGCGCTTTTAATGCATGCAGATGACAGGGTTATAACGTTCTCCTAGCGTCATTAGCTCTTTAATAAAGCCATGTAGACATCACTAGACATCATGTTTGTAATGTTTGTCAGCAGCGAGCTCGTTGCGAGAGATCTGAGGGCAGGCCTTAAGTGTAGCGGATGCGCGCTGTGGTTATTCATTTCCTGTAGGTGAAACTTCATGAAGATTGTCTGGGATCAAGTACGATATAATATATGTACATAATCATTTGCTTTTACCTTAAGAGATGCGATAGAGCCTAAAGTAAACCAGCTAATGGTAACTCGAAGTTTCTAGAAGTTGCACGAAATAATATCAAACTGAAACCCGACAATCATCGATGCAATGAATAATATGGATGTAAAGAGTTTACGTATATTCAGAGAACACCGAGATATTAGGTGTAGTAAAAAGAAATACATTATTTTTGCATATGAAACCAAGCCTCAAATACAATAGCTAGAATCAAATATGCGCCGTTTTGTTCTATAACTTATGCCTCTCTCATAAAAGCTCTCGTCCCTATTGGGAAAAAATTGGGACAGTCGATTTCTTCACAAGCCCCTGTTGAAGTGAATTTTTCACCAGCAACATTGATCTGTTCATGTAGAATAATTTTGCTTGCGAAACCTTCACTTCAATTCTTCAACAACATTTATTTTTATTATCATTTTTTATTCACAATTCTTGGTTGTTACAGATAGAATTGGGGTGTTGACTACCAACGGTTCAATCTCTTGCCAGTATCCTTCTGTCGAGCAGGTACACGGTATCACCGCCTTTTGCATGTGGCTAATCAATTTTTGGTGTTCTTTTATACCCAACGTTTTAAAGGCCCCTGCAAGCTCTGCATCTATTAGGCCGTTGGCAAATATAATTATTGGGACAATGTTGTTGATACTCTTGTATTAGTAAATATTCTTTAGTTCATCGGTCAAATCTTCGTATTTGCTGATCTTCTCCAGTCTAGCTTTCTCGATGTTTTTCATTTAGTGGTACACAGATAGAGTTATCTTTCATATTCCTGATCAGGATGTCAGGCTTGTAATGCCCGATTGCCTTGTCAGTTATATTCCCCATACCCAATATACCTTCCCTCTGTCATTTTCTAAAATATCTGCTGCTTTATAACTGCAAAATGGTTCTGCAGATTTCTTGTGGTGTAAGATTCCAGCTACTTTGTTGTGTCTTTCCAAATAGTCTTCAGGTGCCAGGTAAATACAAGCTAAGGTGAGGTCTAGTTGATAGGACCTGGTCTTGGATTTCATGGATGAATCCCTCGGTCTCCAGCATGAGGAATGCCTGGCTAAGGTAAGTGTTGGATAATTGCTTATCCACATATTGACTGTATATCTTCCATGCACAACTTTATTTTTCCATTCTTGCCCCATCAAGCTCATACAAGTTGTTGGTTTTTAACGGAAGTAGTTTACTCACAGAGAAGAGTACACAAAGCTACAAAGAATTAGTGAATTAAATCAGTTCTAATATTGAATCAAAGTGAGTTATATATTCATTATTCATTTTAATATTGTTATTCATTTAATATCGTTAAATTGTACATGTAATATTGTAATGATTCTACAAATAACAGGAAGCTGATACATTACTTTTTTTTTAAATATTTCCATACAATAAAGTGTGTCACAACCAAAATTCATAAAATATAAAGGTTTCATTGGTAAACGAAAGCGATGAGAGAAATTTTCAAAAAAAAAATCTTTTCGCTGTCAAAATGTCTTAATTCGATCTGGTTTCGTGAAAGTTTTTGTTTATATCTATTTCCAATATGTTACTCCTTACCCTGAGTTGCAGTAACGTCCATGAAAATTTAATGTTTCCTCAATTTTCCTTAAACGAGAAACTCAGAAGGCATGGAAATACGAATACAAATCCATAGGCGGTAGCAATGGATACTCCGTTTAATGGAGGATTAAGGGAGCTTTTAATGTAATGGACGTACCCGCATCTCAGGGTTTATGTCTCAAATACTTATGTTTGCAGTGAGGTTATCATATTTTATTTCAAATTGGAATTATTATTTTGCTAAAAATTGAGTAAGATAATAAATTCAAGAAAGCCTGAAAATTGTCTTTTCATTTTGAGGAAATATTTTAGTAATATTTGAGGAACTGATGGATTTCTTTGTGCGATATCATCGACTTGGTCATTTTGCAATTGTGGTAATCATATTTAATACATACCACCATTCTGAATAACGAAGAAGCAGTTGCCCACCTCTTTGTGATTTCAAGTCCCTCTACGTTCTGCGGTCTTCGAAATCTGACACCATAACATACCTGACAAAAAAATTTCCTTTTATTGCATTTCTGCGTTGGTCCATTTCTAGTTTATTCTCAATTTTTTTTTCCAGAAATCGCCAAATCCAAATTTTCCATAAATACAGAAACGATTGAGGAAGGAGCTTGCATCTGGTAACTTTACATTCAGCAATTTTTTTGTGATGGATGGTACCAGGTGGACTGCTCTTTTCGACTTTGAAAGGCAGCATCTAAATGCGTCAGATGTGCTGATATCATTCAAATTTTTTTTAATGAGTGAGTGTATTTATACCGTTTGGCATCCTCATTAACGATGGTAAGATCTGGTTAAGAAATTTTCATTTGTACGAAGTACAAGAATGAGAACTCTTTATTAAAAATAAAATGTGAACTATTGTTTTTACTTCTGATATTTGTCGCCTCTGCTACTATAGTAACGAGAATATCTCCAATTTTTTACTAGCTGAAAATACATTACTGATCTCTCCTTCCGCAAGCAGCCAAATAACTACAAAATAGCAGTTAATGCCATAGCATAAATTTCGCTAGGTAAATAAAACATGATTCTCGATTCCTCGCTTTTATTAATCGTAAAATAATTGCTGAAATATAGGGGCCATTATGTTCAGAAGTTTCGTAGCGAGCTGCTGGCATGGATAAAAACAAATTGTTACATAATTTTATGCCGCATCTTAAAAACGGGGAGATTTATAATTGTCTTGGGTTTTGTTTTATGTGACAGTGTGAAAGATAACAAAGAAACTGTGGGCCAAGTTTAAGGAAATAGCTTTAAATATCCGTCGTAAACAAGCGAGCACAAGAAAGTTGTTAGATGTGGGGTCTCGATAGGGAAACAGCGTCTCGGGTTTTTAGGAGCAGTAGCGTATCAAGGTTTTTCAGTTTTATGATGAAGCAAAATCAATATACAGAATGTTGAAAAATTTATATATTTGAGCTTACTTTACTATTCTTTAAGCTTTGAAGCCTTTGAAGCTCGAAGACTTTTGTCTTTGTAATTATCGGTTGAAAAAATTTTTTTTTTCGCTCTACGCGCATGGAAAAAATTTCCGAGCAAGACCGATGCAAAGGCCGCTTAGCCTGTTTATTCAGCTTTAATTTGCTATTTACGGACTCGGATACTACCATTCGTCTTCGAGATATCCAATTTTGAATGTAAAAGGATCTTTTTTCACTCAACGGCGGATATCTCCAGAACTACTGATCGCCTAGCGAGCGGACAGGCGGTTTTTTTTCTGCAAAAATTCTCCTACAAAAAAGTTGATCAGATAAAAAAATGTTCATCTGAAACGTTAACGTGGAAAAATTAAATTTGCCATTTTTCGGTTAATGAACGGTATCTTCGTCAACTTAAAAACTATTACGATTAACGTATCAATTCAAATGAAAAAAGAGTCAGAATTTAATTCTCAAATTAGGCAGAAAAAATTTTTTTCGACAAAGTTCATTTTAATTTCATGTATAACAGATCCCAGTAGAGAATGTGGAAAAATCTCAGAATAGTAGTTTTCAAATTTCGAATAGATCCAGTTCTATAGAAACATAATCCTAATCCTAATGTATTCGTAAATATTTCTCAGATTATTTCACCTGCTCTAATATGCTTTCAAACTGTTTCAGTCATTCCTTACCGGTAGAAAGCAATGTGTGTTTGTCGAAGGGAAAAGATAAAAACCAAAAAATCTGAACTGGAGTTCCGCAGATATCCGTGCATAGACAACGAATTTAACTCATATATTAATAAAATAGCACTAATGGCGGTATTATGCTTTTTCTCTGTAAGCTACGGATCTGTAGCGTACGATTGATCTGTATCTATGTGGCCGACTTACAGATTCGTAAATAATGAGAGTTTTTCTGTAACTGTCGTATTATAAGTGTCAATTTTGAACTTGGTCGTAATAAGATTATAGAATAGAATTTATTTCTCTGTAAAATTAGACCGTAAGTATTGATTATTGGATATATTTATGTTCAATTTGTGTTCGTTTCAACAAGAAAAAGCAATTTACAACCGAAGTGCGAAAATGAAATACTAAAGTAGTTGGGTAGAGAAAGTATTTTATATTCTGTGATGAAAACAAACCATTCAACATAACCTGACAATATACCTTTCGATATGTTTCCCGTAAGCTACAGATTCATAGAAGGCGTCGAGAATCGTAATCCTGTAATCTTATGAAAAGTTACAGATTTGCTTACAGATGAAAGCAGAATACCGCCATAAATCAGGATCACTGCGGAAATTTTTTATGTGATGAGACTATTATTATATATGCTGCAGATAATATACAATTTCTGAAGGAAATCATCGAAAGGGATAGAGTGAATGTTCGAAATCAAATAAACACGTAATAAACAAGAGAAAATGTTGTCAACCCCGTTTAAAAATAGAACAAATAATAATCCTCCTAAATATATTTATTGATGGTGAGCACCTTACAGAATTGAAAACAACAACATACTGGGAATTAATCATTGCACAGCTGCGTCACCTTAAGTCGTGCCTTGAAAAGAACACAATCAAAAAATTTATGATACCTTTTTTCAATCAATATGTAGCTATTTATAGGTTATATGTTCCAACACGACAAAACATAACAAATCGGAGAAAAAGAATTTAATGTTTTTTTACTGTATTTCTGTCCTACAATATTTTTCTGTTTTAGTAAATCCGATGGAAAATTAAACAGTACGTTGATATTTTGTTCAAGTTCAACAGACTCGCTAGCAATATAATAATAGCAGAACTTGAGGTAAAAAAATTAAATGAATATACAGAAGACAAAATCATTGGAAATCTCGAAAACCTAAAGACTACATTTTTTTGTACTCAGAGTCGAATCGATGAAAAATAATGTAAAAAGCGTGAAAATAGCATCATTGCTCTGAAATGCATTATTTCTGAGATCGTCAGGAGATTTTTTCGGTTTCTCAGTCCAAATCCTGACGAGGCAACGCAGTTTTTCCAAGATCGAATATTGTCTCGAACAGAATGGGAAAATTCATATTTTGTTGACTCGTGGGGAATAAAACTACGATATGTGTCAGAGAAAATTGTTATTTTTAAATATTTCAAAATATATCCATTTAAGGGCAATGATTTTATCTCCACACCAGTGGCATCAAGAATTATCTTAATCGTTTGTCAGACTCGCACCTACTCAGAATTGAACATTAAGTGTCCAAAAGCTTGGTCATCGAGGTGATCGATATTTTTGCACAAGAAACAAAAAAAAAAAATGTATGCATTTTTGTTCAATAATTCTTCAAGTTCACATTTATTCCTTTATAGATATTTTTATATCAGAATCTAGGTATATCATTTTGTTTAGATAATTTCGTTATTAAATATATATTTTATTTTCATCACTTTTTCCTTCATGAAATTTTCCTCTTTTTCTCTGAAAATTTCAGGGGAAATTCATCATAAATAACTTAAATCAATGGAGTGGAGCTGAAAACTAATTTTGCCCTACGCTACTGCTATGGGTCGGTTCACAAAACTTTAATTTTGCGATCAAAAAACCTTACGTGAATTCGAACCAATCCAATCACTCGTTTTGAAATTTCAACGAATCGCGGTGGCTCCATTTAATTTAACGGTACAAACAAAGTTTTGTGAAACCGACCAAACAACTTTTTTTCAGAAGTAGATTCCACTGTGACTATAGAAAAGAGGCTTTGATTTGAAAAATTATCGAGAATACCATCTACAACATAGTGTTAGATATCTATTATTTCATGATTTATATTTTTGAGTTCTGTGACCAAAACAATATTCTCATTCCTCACGTAAGCATACCTAAAAAGAAAGATTTTCAGTGGAAAACTTTGGATTTTCAGCAGAGCTCACTTTTCAGAACCGTTTTCGTAATTCCATGATTAAGAAACAATTTTCTGGAAAATATCCAGAAAGTTTACTGTGAAACAACTCATAATCTCATGGGAAATCAATCTTCATAATGAAGAACCATCGAATTTCCCATTTCTCTCGAGTCGAAGCTTAACTCCAAAAATGCAAATGACAATTTCCAATTCCGAAAATATTCTAACTAATAAATTTCGTGTGGCAATCTGTATATTTCCAAGAACATCAATCAAAGCAACACCTAAGCACCTTTATGATGCTCGTGCTTCTCGAGCGACTAATCTTTTCTTCGCCTTACAGGGAAGAGAACTTTTTCTTCTTCTGGAAAGTGCCAATCTGTTATCGGACAGTGGAGATTATTATGGTCTTTTCACGTTTGCCAAAATTTCTCAGCCTGCAAACTCTCTTTCAAGAAAAGAATGTTTTCCTTGACTTTTTCAGTAATATAAACTGGAACTAGTTATTAGTTCTCACCTTTCAAAATTATTCAACAATATTATCAACGTAATATTTGAAACATCTCAAGTTTGACATCAAACTAGATCAGGAAGTCATAAAATTTCCGATAGTTTTCTGTGATGACGTTCTGACACATAGGTTTATACGTCAGTGATGACTTGAAACATGGAAGAACCTAGAAGTATTCTGAAAAAAGAGCAAAATGAAGGAGAGGAAAATACTTTATTAAACAGTGAAGGCGTCAAGTCTAATCACAATTCGGTGACCTTCATAACTAATAATGAAAAACTGATGACACACAGATTAGGTGCGGAAATTGAGAGTATAGTGAGACAGCAACTAAATAAAGCCAGGCGTGGTATCGAGGATAAAACTCTTGGTTGGAAGTTGCTTGTGGAAGAAAACAACATGAAAATTTATCGCCGTGAAGAAGAGCTCAATGGTATCTCATGTGACCCCATCAAGGCATTCTTTACAGTTGAGGGAGTGACAGCTTTCGAGCTTTGTCATTTCTTTTTCACACCCAAATAAAGGTACGACTGGGATGTCTTAGTTGACAAGATGGTCGTTATCGAAGAAATTGGTGACGATACCCTCATTTTCATGCAGAAATATAAAAAAATCTGCTTCGCAAGCCAAAGAGACTCTGTGTTCTGGTCGAATATAAGAAAATTGGAGGGTGATGGAAATTCTGATCAATGGATTGTCGTGAACTATTCAACAGAGCATCCAGATTACCAAATGGGTAATAGTAAATGCGTAAGGGTACAACTCACGGTCTGCTTATATTGCCAGACCCAGTTTTCAGCCTTCAGTTTCAACCACAGATGGCGTTGTTTCGAGGGATCAGATAAGTTGCAAGATTACGTATTGTGCAACGATTATTCCAGGCGGCTGGACTGCACCCACTCTACTGAGACCATTCTACAAGAAGGAATATCCCAGGTTTTTAAAACGTCTAACTACTTATGTAATAAATCGGACTAAGAATAAACCTATAACATTTAGTTGAAAGATATGAAGTACGTCTTTGGTTTATTTGAGGAATTGTTTGAGGCAAACTTCTTCTGATATGGCCAATTTTCAACATGTCGTTGAAAAATTAGACTACTTTGAAGCACAAGCTTTTAGACGCTAGAAGATTCTGCTTAGTGAAATTGTGATGATTTCTCAAAACGTATCGAATTATTTTGACGAATAAGAGATCATACCCTATTATGGTTCGCCGTCACGTGACAGAGCGATTCCGGTTTGATTTCATTGTTTGTCTACATTTGTGTTTCTTCAATTTGTTATGTTATGTTATGTTGCTGAATATACACTGCGCAAAAAAATTAACACACATTATGGAAATCTCAGATTTATTCTACAACTGAAGGTTGATTACTATTTTTATCAGAATTATGCATGCATATGTTATCCACTTTCAACGTTTTTCTTCAATACAGATGCTTTTTCCCAACAGGAATAAAAAAAGATGATATCAGATTTTGAAAGTATTGGCTCTATTATAAAATCCGTTGTTCTCGATCAATTATAGTGATCAATAGTTTTCTTTCGTTTGATTTTCTACACTCGATCGATATGCAACGCGAAACACGCAATTTGACCCAAGAGGAATGTGCCCAAGCGGTAGTTTTGCGAGAAGAAGGGTGGACATACACAAGAAGTGCAGAAAGGTTTGGAGTTTCGCATACAAGTGTGTCCAGAATGTTGCAGCGATTCAGGGAGACAGGTATGAATGTCCGAAGACCAGGACAGGGTAGAGCACGGGTAACAACTGCCATTCAAGAACGTTACTTGAGAGTTTTCTTCGTTGAGACAACGGTTTGCAACCGCTTGCCTCCTGCAAAATCAGCTTGAGCAAACTAATGGAGTGCAAATTAGCACTCAGACAATAAGAAATCGCCTCAGAGAATATGATTTGAGGCCTCATGTCGCGGCAAGAGGCCCAGCTCTTACCCCAGCCTATCGAAGGGCGCGTTTGGATTTTGCGAGAGAGCATATCCATTGGGAAGAGGCCGATTGGAAAAAAGTTCTCTTCACAGATGAGTCTAGATTCTGCCTCTACCATTGTGATCGACGTTGTATATAGACGTCCACATGAAAGATATGCTCAGTGCAATTTCCTGAATACTACTGGTTTCGGGGGAGGATCTATTATGATGTGGGGTGGAATATCTTTGACTGCTCGCACATACCTAGTGGTCGTTGATAATGGAGCTATGAATGCTGATAAGTATATAAGGAACATTCTTGAATAGCATGTAGTACCATTTGCCCCATACATTGGTGAAATTTTATTTTTATGGACGATAATGCCAGACCCCATCGTGCACGCATCGTTCAGGAGTACCTTGAAGAGGTTGAAGTCTCTCGAATGGAATGGCCAGCAAGAAGTCCAGATCTCAATCCGATTGAGCAGATTTGGGACAACCTCAATAGAAGGCTGAAGAGTTCGGATAATCATCCAGCTACTCTTAATGACTTAGGAATCCAACTCGGAGAAATCTGGGAAGGATTAGATCAGAACATTTTAAGATGACTCATTTTGAGTATGAACCGTCGTTGCCGAGCTGTAATTAACGCAACGGGTGGATATACCAAGTATTAAATCACTTATGAGCATTTCAGTATTTTGAAAATTGTTCATTTCTCTTCTTTCACATAAGATTCGGAGAAATCCTGAATTTTTCTCCCATTTCATGTATCTTGTTTCGTTCAAAACCTTCCGGAGAGAACATAAATAAAATGAGTTCTAAGGTCAATGTAGAGTTAACTTTCATTAAAATTGAGATTTTCAGAATGTGCGTTTAATTTTTTTGCGCAGTGTATGTTAGAAAACAATGCCTTTGGTCTTGTTTCTTTGCTTTATCTACTCTCCACTTCAAACATTAAACTATTGACTCCCTTTCCAAGTTGAATTTTTTATTGAATAATACGTCTTCGGTACTGCACACTATGAAATTTATTCAATTTCAGAACTATAGAATCCTTTTCTGAGAAGTTCCCTTGCAATTTCATCGTCCATTTTGAAAGCTTCCTGAAGTGTTTTTATCAGACAGAATTGAACACTCCATCCCCTGTCAACAGCACTCATGCAGTCGAGACATCTTGGTATATTTTCGAACCGAACGGCGTGCCTAAGGAGCAATTCGTAAAAAGAAGGGCGATAATTAAGAATTTCGCCGCCCAGAAACGTGATCAATGGGCGCGAGATGGCGTTAAAACCCATCCTGTCCTCATTAAACCTTCGCTGAGGTCTTTATTAAAAGAATTAGAGAAATATGGGAGGGGCGGTCTCCAGACGACACACAGGATGAAGGCTGGGAGACTTCTGCACGTTTATCAGCCGAATTGAATTAACCGGGGCAAAGTACGTGAAGGCGTGAACTTTCTAGTCGAGTGCCATTAGTCTTTCGGCTTGTTGTCGCTGTCTTCTGTTAAATTTTTTTCCCAAGGATCTTGCTTACGTGTTTACTTTTTGATGATGGGAAAAAGTTAGACATTAATCTAATCAACATCTACATGCTGTAATGGTTCTAGAAATTATTAATCAACTTGCGAATAATGGAAACATGCTTATTCGACAAACAATTTATTGTATATAACATGTTTGTTAGTAATCAAAACAGGCGCGTAGGATATTGATATTTTATTTTGTAGAAATAATTATGCAATTGTATATAAAAAAAGAAAAAAATTTACGTCAACGAGATACGTATTGATTTTGTAGGTTGAAACATGGAAATGTTAACGAGGTATAAATGAAGAAGTCGAAAGAGAAGTGGGCCAAAAACTTAGCCACGAAGTGGAAACTGGCACCTTAAGCACGTTTGTAAAATCCGAGAATTCTCTAGAAAATTTACATTTTAATTCATGCACCAAAAATTCTTTCCAATTACATACGAACTGGTAATTTTAGTCAAATGCACTGGAGAATTCATTTCATTTCTCAATTTCCTGAAATTTGCTTTAAAACACGACGAAAAGTAAGTCTTAATTGTCCTGCTACCAATGACAAGAGTTCTTGAATATAACACGTGTTCAAATAAACCAAACGATATATAAGAGGTTAGAATAAACATGTCAAACTCAAACAATCATTACTAATGATGATATTTTATTCCAATCTTATGACAATTACTAGTATACAATATATCAGCACCCCAGAGGTAAGGTGTGTTGAGTCACACCTTACAAAATTAGTCACAAGTGAGATTTTTCAGTTCGATTATTGTTTCAAAGAATGTTTACTGTCATTATAAGAACAAAAGATCCTTGCGATCGAAGTTCCCGGAAGGCTGAACGAAGCCACAACGACCCCTGTTCAGAATAATAATAATACTGTCATTATTTGGCCAATTGATGTACCTAGAGAGTTAATAATGTGTTTCACTAGGTAGAATTTAATAATGTGAATCCAATGTTGTAGATTATTCGTGTCTGAAAAAATGTGACTTAACGCACTTTACCTCTGAGGTGCTGATATAAATACATTGAATGGCGAAGTTAATATAAAAATTGAACAATAATTAGGAATTCCCTGAAACGATGAATCACACGTGATCTCCACTTCTATACGAAATTTATCTTTCCAATTTCACGTCAGAAATCATACAATGGCAGCATCAAATAGCAGTCCTTAATGTTCAGGTTCATGGGCGCCTGCAGGATTTTTTCTCAATGGGGGAAATAATGATTTGATGAGGTGCAGGCGAAATCAGTATTCGGTTTTGCTCAAAAACAAGAAGGGAATCAATATCGGGGGGGGTCAACGGCCACCCCTGACCCCCCCGACGGGCACCTATGTTCAGGTTCGATACGATCGTATATGTTGAAATCAGTTCCTCAACTCTGAAGGTGATTCGATTTCATCAAAAAAGGACTATTGTAGTAATCTCTCCAGAAAAGTATTTGTGGTGTTTTCTCCAGAGGAGTATTTGTGTTAATATCTCGGAAAAAGTTTTTGCTGAAGGGTGCCTCTCTCCAGAAAAGTTTGTTGAGTTTACCTCCTTCCAAAAAGGCTGTTAAAAACAAATTCATCAAAATCTGAATTGATAATGCCTGACAATTTCCAAGGATCTCTGACAATAATAATTCAAACAGTCAGAATTTAAGAGAGGAAAACATGTCCATATGCTCAGAGAGAACGCACTGCACAGACTATTCGATAAAAAAAATATCAGATAGTTTCAGGCTTTCACGATCGATATACTGAAATTAAGCGAGTCTTCCAGGCTTATTGGCTGTGGACTATAAGAAATTATTTCACCTAACGTTTCGCTCACAACTGCGGGAGGCATCTTGAGAGAATTCTTGGTCTGAGGTTAACTCGCGATGAATTTCCGAAAGTGATGCTGATTCGATCCGTTGGCCCAACTTATAACCTGATCGCTTCGTATTGGCTTGATTTTGGTCTTTTCCAACACCGGCAACCATGCGCTATGTACCAAAGGAGTTTCTTCCCTTCTGCTCATGTTTTTTTCATGTTTCTATATCCCAATGGCTTCCATATTCATCCTAGGATAGAAACTTTTGATGTTCGAAATAGCCTCTGCCTTTGAGAAAACAATATTGTGTCCATCTGTTAGAGCATGTTCCGCTAGTTCGGATTTCTCTGTCTGATTGAGTCGACAGCATCGTTCATGATCCTTAATTCTAGTATTAATACTTCGCTTCGTGGTACCAATGTAGACTTTGCCGCAGTCACAAGGTGTCCTGTAAATACCGGGTTGAGAGAGTGGGTCGACTTTGTCTTTGGCAGTTCTGATCATTGGGCCGAGTTTTTGAGTTGGCTTATAGAACGGTCTCTATATTGTACCTCTTTAGTATTCTACCAATTCAATCGGTGTCTTTGGGGATTTATGGTAAGTAGCTGAAAAAATTAATAAGGCGATTGAGAGCATCTAAGATTTCCATCACCCAGGAATTTTCAGATAGCATATGACAAGCTACGTGATAACAGGAAAATGACGTTTCAAGAACTTACGCGTTTTAGTTTATTCCTCCCACTCGAAACAAATAAATCGATAATCAAATCAGAGTAACGTTTGTCTGATCAACATATCAGGTATTGATCGATTATATAAATAACCTAGAACTCTAAAGACTAGAGCTATACTCAGAAATACGTGAGATACTTTCTAACGTTGAATCAAGAGACGCTCTGAAACGAAAATGAAATCTCATTACACGTGAGCAGACAGGTTTTGTTTGTCAACCTCAGCGATATATGAAGAGTTCTTAAAGTGGTCGATCTGCGTAGCAACAATAATACCGCTACATGTTCTTTTTAGCATATGAAGATTTGAGGCTACTAGATATCGCAATATTGTACTCAGTAGGCCTCAACTGTTTTCTTCAAATATGCAAGTTATTATGAAGATTTTGTCCCTGATTTGTATGGGATGCTGATGATTCCAAATGAGGCTGAAACCGATATATCTCCCCTGTCATTAACGAAATCTGAAATCATTTTCCAACCTCATGATGCAAGATATGCAAGATCTATGAGCGTAGGAATTGAAAATGATAGTCATTACGAATTCTTATGTTTCAAATGACAATCTGATCCTGTCTAATGAAAGAAGCCGATCAATATATTCTCCATATCCATGGGAACCTATTCATTTGCCATGACAACAAGAGATTCACTGCCTATCCATTACGAACGAATTCATCGACAAATAAAGTGAGTACTCTCTGATTGTAGCACCAATGCTCACTGAATAAGAGAAATGTCTGTATTCATCATATCCATCATATCATTTCGCTGAAATACCTCCTCATCGCAACCTGAGCTGAACGGTGCCCACTAGGTATATTGCGAGCATAAAAGATGGTCGAGGAGCTAGCTGTCTTGGTTATAATAGCTAGCATCTGCATCCCAATAACTCACCCGACACCGTTTTCAAAGAATATTTATGACTGAGAACTTGGGAAACTCTCAGCTGGAAACTTATCATGAAAGAGTAACTTGCGCTTTGGTTGAACTTTTATAATTCATTCTTTGCGGTAATCGCTTCCTAATGACCGGAAAATTCAACGTCTGTGAGAACAGAGGTCGTAAACTATTGAATCAACGCAGGCATGTCTTGTGGATTTCATAAATCATTTTCATTGTGTTGAGCAATTCCAATGATGCAGCGAATTCATTATTCATTTCTCTGAACCAATATTCTAGTTTTAAACATTTTTCTGAGGATATTTGGTACAAAATGAAGAACAAATTTCATTCCATTTGGCCTTTTTCACTACCTTCATGAGTGCTCTACAGTGTTTTTCTTAGTTTGTATTTCGATATAATAACTATTTCACTATTTCTGTCTCCCTTTTTCTCTCGTAATCATTCCGTCATGTTGTTGTAATTTTTGTGTCAGTTGTTTTTCTTTCTTCTTCCTCTTATTCTCAAGGTTCTTTTAAGACAAAAGAGATTCATTCCATAATAAATTGATAAGTATTTCAAATTCATGGCGAAAAAGTTGATTGTCCAAGAAGAGAAAAGAGCTCTTAGATATCTGATTTGATGGCATCTAGGAGAAGATATTCGAGTTTGAAGACCTAACATGTGATGAACTTGATTTTTAGATTGAAGAAGTGGGAATTGCGCCAATAGCAATTACGTCGAATAAACACCTTCTTGATATCATGTTTCCATTTTATGACTATCAAAGATTATAGAGTATAAAGATAGGAAACGACCTTATATCTTCAGTACTAAAAACCGACAACGATTTTCGATTAAGTCAACACACGACAGACTAGATGGCGCTGAAACCATGTTAACTAAATTTGTCGATACAGATTTCTGCATTCTACGAAGAGCACGAAATTTGAATGAAATCATACGTATTAAATTGAATTTCGACTTTGTCAGCCCAGAATATAACACCCTGAGCGACAAAACAAAAACCAATGCTCTTTCTTGTTCTGCTCAGGATTTAATTTTCACTCGGACTTCAACTCAATTCATATTAATAAAAAATGCTGTTAAATTTTTTATATTTTTATTTGAGATAAATACATTTCAAGAATATCGTACAGCAGTATCAGAAACGTTCAAAATAAACTACCAATTCAAGAATAGTTATTTATGATACAAGTGCAGGAAGCATTGATATTCTTACACGAGTTCAAAATTCGAAAACGAGCCACGAAGTGGCGAGTTTCTAAATGAACGGAATTGACACATAATTGAAGAAAAACACAGAATAATCAGAACAACAATTATAAAGGTGTTCAGGATGTTTATCCGATCCCATTCAACGACATACCTGCATCGCATACAGGATCAGGTATGAAAGCTTGGAATAGGAATAATTTCCTTTCAGTATTCAGTATTTCTTTATGAAACAATATTTAAATTGAATTATGAATGAACAAAGAAGACATCAGAAAATAATAATGAGATGCATAATGCTATAGGAGACACATCTCTCGCAATTTGTCATCATATCTTCGATTTCTCTTCTTCATGTACCCAGCTCTCAATTCATTTGAGAAAAGAGCATGTGCCTCCTCAGACAGATAACTTTTTGATTCTCTAATCAATTTATTTATTGCTAATTTATTACTGGATATGAGAGGCTGACCTTTGAAGGAGTGACGGATCACTTTCATCCTATTAATTTTGCACCGCAAAGAGTTGATTGTAGCCTTCATCCTCTTGATTTTCTTTGTCTTGGGAAACTTTTTGTATAGATGATTTTTCCCCTTTTTTTCAGTTTCACTCAAAGAAATAGCTGAAAAAGAGGAATATTAGGTCATTCAATAATTTGAATGAAAATTATCTCGAATTTACATTTACAAGCTAGAATGTATTCATGAAAATGGTTAAGTTTCGAAACTTATTGTGAATGAAGTCAGTGAGACATTTAAAAAACTTTCAAAGATAAAACTATGAGGTTAATGGAGAGACTTACAATTATTAATTGAGCAATCACTAGGATTTGCCATATTACAACTCTCAATTGGTGGTGCATCATCTGTTTTGGAAGCTCCCGATGTTGGAATTTCTGTAAAAGGAGAAACTTTAATGAACGAATTCAATGTCAGACATATGTGTTTTTTATTCATTATATTAATATTTAGCTAAACTCACCGACAGAATTTATTGAAGCACTTTCAGAAATTGATTCATTTTCTTTCGAATAAGGCCCCTTCAGGTATGGAATGCTTCCTGGATGCAGCAATTTTCGAGGGTAATTGTACCTGATTTGTTCTCTAGAAAAAATGCTCACTGCATACGATGTAAAATTTATTGAGATCGATATCGTCTCGCCCTTTGGTAATGAACCAGTTTTTCACCATACAACACGATCTAGAACCCATCTTGGAATCGAAGAATAATAAATAATAATAATATAAGTAAAAACCGAAAAACACACGACAGCAAAAACCAAGCAAACTTCGAACTAGTCAATCAACAAGCGAGGAATGGCCGATTGGCGGAATGGCGCCTTGCCAGCCACGAAGCTAGCACGTAATCCATCACGTGCTAAATTTTAGTCAACACAAAACTCTTCAGATGGCGCTGAAAACTGTAGTCGCTTCGTTTCCTATCTTTATACTCTATAATCTTTGCTGGCTTTATGATCAGTTTTCAACCCATATTGAATTGTACTTCTTTCAAACCAGAGACGTCAGTCACTCGAAATAATTCCAAGATAATCAGTAAATAAGTAATTGTGTGAATGAGTGGGGGTAATAAAAAAAATTATACTATGCTTGAAGCAGAGTTTGAAATATTAAAAGGTCAGAATAATTCAAATGGCAGCATTATCGTATATGAAGTTTGCCCAGTACTTTTGGATTTTCGAAATTTTTTTATTGTGCTGAATTGTACTTGGATTGTGCTTCTTCTCAATTTCATGTTGTTCTCGAGATATTTCAAAAACCAAAAAAAGTGATAGATTAGCACTTTCCAAAAAATTTGATTTCAATCAGGGAAAAAGATGGTGCTACACAGAGGTACTGACTTGTGCAGTTCGAATTTTTTCTAAAGTCTGCCTTGTTTCCCAGCACTTTCTTTTCTTCTCCTCGCAAATGAGTGAAAAAATTGGGTATATCTGTGCTGTCTTGTGCCGTAAATATTTTCTCGAAAATTCTGCAGATTTTCTGACAAATTACGAAAATAAAGAAAAAATCAGCAATGTCCATTTTTCCGATGTTAATTGTTTTAATATTATTGTGCTGCAAGTGTGCCAACTTCTGCCAATCAGATTTTTAGGAAAAATTAACAGGGATTACCCGTATGGACAAAATAACAAAAATTAGTAGATTGTGGGAAAATCTGCATACCTGGCAATAGTGTGTGTGAAGTTGATCCAATCCTTTTGGATTTTCGAGAAAATTTTTGTTGTGATATTTCGAAAAATATTTACCGCACAAAACAGATATCTATTCAAATATTTTATGGGAGGTCTTTGCATTATTGTGAATGTTTTTTAGTGTTTTCTGTCCCAGTCTCTAACACAAGAAACAATTAGAAAATGTCAAATGAAAAATTTGTCGATGTCGATGAAGAAGTTTCTTTCGTTTGAATTTAAATTGAGTGGAGATAATAGGTGGTTTTTTCATAACATCAAATTTCTGCAAGATGATTTGAATGACGAAAAATTATTCGAAATTTTTATATTTATAAAAGACTTGATATTTTGGATGAAGTCCCCAGACTTGAAAGCAGAAATCAATCATCATAATGATGTACCAAATACATCAATTAAAGATTATTTGGTACATTGTTTGTGAGACCAATTTTCAACAGATTGAGGGGTTTATGAAAACTCTCATTTTTCCGTATTTTTCAAAATAGCTTTATTTTTTACTTTAGTTGAAAAATATATCCATAATTGTACAATTAATATTTTCAAATATTCCTCTCCATATGGTCCAATTATTTTCAGAATCCGGTGAAATCTAATCCTTGAGATTTCAGATGATCAGCACACTTATCCTGATATTTCCTTTCAGGATCATATTTATCCAACAGTTTCTTGATGATGTCTTGTTTGTTTTCCAAGAGGAATTTCGTAACTTTCTTTCCTTCTTCCTTTTGTTTGTCAGTGCATTTGGCGCAACATGTATCCATAATCTCTGGGATGTGCTCTGAAATGGTAAATCTCCAGTTAGAGCCAGAAAAAATTCATTTTCAAAATAAAGCTCTTCAAATGATCATCATTTCGTGGGAAAAGTTCATGCGGTGTTGAATAAGTAAGAGAAGACGCATCAAGGATGCCCCTCAACTTAAAGTACACTTTGAGCATACCAATGTTTTGGAGTAACACCGAGGCTGTTGATTTAACATCGATATGGACATCCGAAAAAGAGTACTCAACAACAGTTTTACCACTACTCGAAAAATTCAAGAGAGAGTCAAGATATTTTGTTATAAACTTCCCTAGAAGAGCTTTTTCCGTTATTTTCCACTCTCACATTTCTATGAAGACACAAGTTGAAATATTTTTGAATGAGTCTAAAGTCATTGCGAAAAAATTGAAAAATTGTATGAGTCAATCAAAACCTGAGAACGAATTCCATTGTGAAGCTATCAACCCAGAAATATTCTACATTCTCGAAATATTTGCCCTATCTCCTGAGTCCCTTTGATAGGGGAAATAGCAAGGCTTTTATTGAACAAATTTGAAGGAATTATGTCGAGAGTAAAGTCATATTGAATCTGCTTTTCTTGTAGTTTTAAAAATTTAGAAATTTATCAGCCTATCTAGAATTTGTTTTGATATTCCTAACTCACTTCTCAGTTCATCTCCTTCAGGTGTACATCCTTTCCCTTCGATTAGACAATTGAAGTGATTTTCCAAAAGACGATCGTTCTGCAATATGGCATCAATGTCAATGTTGCCAAAATTTCGAAGTATCATAAAAATCATCACCGACAACACAGGCGATTGTGATCGCAGCGGGTAGAATGAAGAACTTCATGTTGTTGGGAATATCAAAAGAATCAACTGAATTTGGATGAGATGAACGAGTCTATTTATACAATACCAAAATTATTTGTTCTTCAAGAAACTATTATTTATCCATCAAATCATTTTTTATGTCACAATATCGTTCATGAGGTGACTAAATTCAACTATCGAGGTAGGTGTCAAGGTTCACTCACTTCTTCTAGATAATAGGATGGCAAATTATGTTCCATGATTTGAAATGAGATGATTCATCTTCGAAAGTTTCGGAAGATTGTAGTATAACGTAGTATAACAGAGTTCCTTGGTGATAGTAAAAAATTATTGCAATCCTCATCCTCATCTCAGATGCATTTCTGGAAGGCTATGATCGACAGAAATATGAAATTATGTAAATGAATTTCTCTGAATGCATAACTACAAAATATGAAGTCACATTTCAGGCTACACCTCATAATGTTATAATGCTCAGTATTCATTTCCTTCATTCATGTCAAAGATAAAAATGTATGTTTATAAAAAACGTACGCCGTGGTTAGTAAGTGAAAACAAAAATTCTTACATTCGCTCATTCTCGGTGGCAGTGACAATCAGTTTTTCTAATTCTGTGGCTAATCTGTTCATTCTGCCATATCTTGTAGAAACTGAATCTTCAGAAAGCCAGGGAACCAAGAGAAGCGGCAACAGAGCCGCAACAGACAATGAGCCGACCGAAACGATAACCTCTGTCATACCATATGTGAAGGGGATATCCGAGAAAATAAGAAGAATTGGTAACAGATACAATTTAAGAACAGCATTCAAGACCAAGGATACTGTCAGGAGAAAACTCACGAAGGTGAAACCTGACAACGAGAATCAAAGAACCAAAGATCGCGTCTATGAAATACCATTTGAATTCGGCAGATCTTACATTGGGGAAACTAAACGCCCCCTGAAAGTCAGAATCAAACAGCTCCAAAGACTAGCTCAACTAGGAGAAACAGACAAATCCAGGCTAGCCCAACATGCTTGGGACGAGGACCACAACGTCAAATAATATCAAAGGAAGCAGGATGGAGGAGGAGAAAATTTAAAGAAGCAGCTTTCGTAGCAATAACTCCTAACCCCAATGAGCACGCCCTCTCTGGAAAAAAAGGATGTCTGGGTGCCCATACTAAGATCTGAATTGAGGAGGACGAACTCGACCCAAGGAAGCAATTAATCCTAACATGAACTAGACCTGACCTAAAACTTACCTACTGCGCATGTTAACTGCTCAGGTAGACAGAGTCAAGGTGACCTCTACCACAGAAGTATAATTAATATATAACTTAAATTGTAAAATAATTCCCTGCTTTGGTAGACTAGTGGTTAGAGTAAGTGGAATTTCGGAAATTGCACCTCGGATAACTAGCGTTCGAATCCCTACACTGTTACAGCGAAATTGAAAAAGTATGGAGCGAATGCTTGCCAAAAAGTCGGTAACAACCAACCACATAGATAATGGAAACAGCCCAAATAATATTTCAACAAATACACCATTATCAAGATTATCCCGTTCACAACTAAATCGTGTGAGAATATTTCACTTTTAGATGGTTTTCATGGTTATAATCAATCATTATATGTTTGAAACTGTTACGGATTTTTATTACCTGTCAAATTTATGATTCAGGAAATTTTTCAATGCAAGTCACTGAAAGATATTTATGTAAATATTTCATTAAGTTCAATGAAAACTCGGTGAATTAGAGAGAATAATGAATAATACTCGTATGGACTTTGAGTTGACGTCAACTCGCCACTTATGATATGTTTGAATGTACAAAGAAATAATTTCATTATTGGAGAATAATTCTGCCTTGAAAGATATCTTGGATATCTATCAGAATTGGGTTTTACCTTGGCGAAATGTGAAAAGTAAGTCGATATGGAGGTTTTTCAGAAACAATTTGAGATTTTCTCGCCCAGTATCTGAAATAAATTAAGTAACAAAATTGCATAAAATAAAAATAGTTTCCCTGACTTTTCAGTAGCAAATCAGCTGATATCATTTCTCTAACCTCATAATGAAAGATCTGTGAGGCTCGAATTGAAAGTGGTATTCATTTCAAGGATTATTATTCTGAATTCATCTATGTTTCAAAAATGTTTCGGATTGGCCTTTTTGTTTTTCAATTGATTTCTTTTTTTCAGAAGCAGGAGGTTGGTAGAGTGTGGATTTAAAACGAGAAATCGAACATATACCATCCAACTCTTGAGTAAACTTACTTTCGCTGAGAAATTTTCAAGAATAACATTGATTGATATTATAAAATGAATACATTATGGAGAAGTTGTGGTTATTATTTTTAATCGAAATTGTGAAACTTCCGAAATGACTAGCATGTATGCATTTATTCATTTTCATATTGTATGGACTGTTTCTTGCTTCTCAAAATTTACAAATGTATTTTTTTTAATTTCAATTGATCATTGGGAACACAATAAGTAGACTCCAAACCCATAACGGTATTCACAACTAACAACCAAAAATGCTAAACTATTTCATTTCAGTCTAAGGACAAAAAACAAACTATGTGAGCTGTTGAAACAATACAGAAAGAAAAATATTCGAAAATTTTGTTTTTGTTTTCCCCTTTATTGTGTGCCTATTGATTCGACTCAGTAATGGTTTCAACCTCGGTTTCAACTCATCAAGGTATATGTTCAAATAAAAATAAATCGAATGAAATAAAATGCTTCAATTCTTTATTATACATAAGTTCTTCGGAATATAATTATGATTTTTTCAAAACGTCGTCCTTTGACATCCTTAGAAACTGCTGAGATCAATTCCCCCAGATTTTAGATTCTCGCTACACTTCTTGGCGTATTTCCTATCAGGATCATATTTATCCAACATTTGTTTGATGTAGTCCGGTTTGTTCTCGATCAAGTATTGAGTCATCTTTTTAGCCCCTTCCTTATGCTTGTCAGTACATTTGGCACAACAAGTTTCCATAATTTCGGGAATAGTTTCTGAAAAAAACATCAGGATTTTTCTAAAATCGACTTTTGAGATTTATTAACAAATTAAATTAGATACTGTGGATGTTGAAAAAAAAGTCGAAATAGAAAAGCTGATATACTATTTATAATTATTGTCACCTAACATAAGAAGGTAACACTACAGAACCACTCATCATGGAACATATTCTGAAAATCTGCAGCCGAATGAAGCAGTTTATATATACTACTTCTGCAAAAGCAACGACACTTTTTACTCAATGAATAAAATATGAAATAAAGAAACTCACTTCTCAACTCCTCAGCTTCTGGAGTGCAACCTTTTCCTTCGAGGAGACAATTGAAATGATTCTGCAGTAATCTTTCATTTTTGATTATTGCATCAATGTCGATATTTTCGAATTTCGAAGAATAAAAATCATCGCAATTGACTATGGCAAAAACTGCAACAACTGCAACGAGAATAATAGATTTCATTTTGACTGTCTCGTGTTGGACGAACAACTACTGAATTGGTGTTGTTTGGGGCTAATATTTATAGTCAAAATATTCATTCCCGAGAAATACCCGCAATTATTCTGTCATTAGATGAACAATTATATATTGAGAGTGGTGAATTGAATTTAATAAAACATCAAGGATTACGTTCTTCCTCTTTGTTAACAATTTGGAGATAGATGTTGAAGAAGATAATGTCCATCTTAAGTAGGTTGATTACCACATTGTATTTCGATGAGTCCAGCACGGAATATTTTTAGTGACTTGCGATCTACAAGGTGGTGAATTTTTAATGATATGAGTGATTACCGCAAATATACTTTTCTTCATTTTATGAGCTGATACTTTATGAATAAGAATATTTAATGTAGAAACGTAGTTATACTATTTCTTCTCAATTGAAATCTCCTATTTGAATGAAAATCATCTTCTGGACTAAAGGTGGGTTTCACAAAATCCACCGAATAAAAAATGTCAATTTGATTACAGCCACAGACATTTGTTGGAATCCCAATTCAGGTTTTTGATGACACAATCAAAGTTTTGTGAAATCCACCTTAAATTGTTCAGTTATACATGATTTCGTAATAATAATTACGAAAAAGTCTCGATGAAACATTATAGCCAGTAAATTTCCTATATATAATTGATCGTTTCATTACTTTAAGAACTATTGTATATTATATATTAAGGGTGGGCAAACTTCTCACCTGAAGGATTACTCCCACGTGACTGTAGCGAAACAGCCAAGCCAAATATTTTGACTTAGTTCTTTAGGTTGTGAGGTTAATAGATCTGATAACTTTTTGAGAACTATTTTCATGTAAAATACTTTCCAGACAAGAGCATTGTATTCATTTTTTTTCAGATAAGAATCGCCCAACACTGTACCTTTTTAATGTATACATTCATAGGATTGAGCAATTTTCATGTGAATTACATAGAATTACAAAATCTGAAGTCGGAAAAAGACAACCATTGGCAACGACTAGTACCCTTCCTTGAAGTGAGGGATAAAAACGCTTAAATATTTCCTTCAATATCGACTTCGGGCGTAATCGGCAACAAAAATCTCTGTTTGGATGTCAAGCTATCGCTGCGATTGAAATATATTTGTAGTGATTATTACTCAGAAACGAAATCATGAACTTTTATACGAATATAAGAATAATGTCATATTCATTTAATTGAAGAGAAAGAGAAACCAAATTGGAGTTGTGATAAATACACATTAGGCATTTTGTGAGCCCAAAATTTCATTTTCTTGTACAGGGTACCCAAATTGCTCGATTTTGGCTGTTTCTGGTACTTCTAGACTAGATAGGTAAAAACGTTGAAACGAGTCCTAGGCTCGATTTTCGTGAAAACACCAATAGTGAAAACCGTTTAACGATATCTCAATTTGTTTCGAAGATACAACAATATTTTGATATTTTATCGATTTCGAAGATGTGCCATAACATTTTCATTTTCGAAAATTTTTTCAAGTGGACTAAGACACTACTTCAAATTTTTTTTATCTATTTTTTTGGTATGACATAAGATGAAAAAGAATGCGTACGTATTTTATCTTAATAAAGTGGTTTTTGCTCCCTTAGTACACGAGATAAAAAAATTGAATATGATATATTATTTCCAGTGAAATAGTGTCCTAAAAAGTTTCAATCGTCTTCAAATATTTTCGTAAATGAAAAAAATATGACACAATTTTGAAAACAATAATATTATCGAAATAAAAAAAAAATGGAAATTCTGAAATATCCAGTTTATCATTCATAACAAGCCATATATGAATTTTCAGACCTCTAGCATAAAAATTAGCGGAAATCTCATACAAACATATACATCTCCTAGTTTGAAGGGTTGGGGTGAAAGTTCCAAGTTATAGAATAGTTATTTATGATACAAATGCAGAAGGCATTGATATTCTCACACGAGTTCAAAAATTCAAAAACGAACCACGTAGCGAGGTTTGGAATTAACAAGTGTTAGAATGAGCCTTATGTACGAGTATCATACATTATTTTCTCTAATTCGGTTGATGTTTATCGAAATTAATTTGTGCATTGAAAAATATTGAATGGCAGAACTCTTTTCTATCTCATAAAATTTGACAGTTGTTAAATAAATCCGTGGCAGGAGGCCAATATGTCATCAATAAATATTACTGAAAACAGTGTTAGAATGAAATTAGAATGAAATAATCTAACATTGTTTTGTTCTACGAAATGTGACGGAATGAACGGATTTGACACATAATTAGAGATAATTATGTTATGGAATTGGATAAATCAGACAGAACAGTTTCTGAGTAACAATGAAGTATGGCAGCTAGTGCTAGTACTAGTTAAAGTTCCAATAGTTTCCATTTCTCATGATGAAGTATTGTTGTACACCTATCTCACATTCATTTCACTGATTTCATATGCAATATTCAAACAAATCTGCATTAAAAAAATCGTCGTTTTAAAATAAACCCCATGTCAGAACGTGTTGTTAGCTTTAGTACCATGGCACTGGTGAAGACTTACAGATTATTTTCCTCGCCATGCCAAGGCCATATTTTCACTCGGTCGGCTCTTTCTTTAGACCGTTGGCGTATTTTTTGTTTTTACTTTCATTCCGAATCACAGGAATCTTAAATTTCAGCATTTTTTGCATTTTCATAAAAAGGTTGACCTTTCTCTTCATTTTTGTCATAATTTCCTTACTTTACAAATTTCATTAGAGATAAATCAGTTTAGAAAGCCACAAATAAATCAATTAGGATAAAATGCTTCATTCCTTTATTTTATACAATATGTTGTTTGAAATATATTTGGTATTTTTCGAAACATTAACTTCTGGCATTTTTAGAAACTGCTGAGATCAATTCCTCCAGATTTCAGATTCTCGCTACACTTCTTGGCGTAGGTCCTATCAGGATCATATTTATCCAACATTTGTTTGATGTAGTCTGGTTTGTTCTCGATCAAGTATTCAGTCATCTTCTTGGCGTTTTCCTTATGCTTGTCTGTGCATTTGGCGCAACAAGTTTCCATGATTTCAGGAATAGTTTCTGAAACAACATAATGCGGATATTTGTGAAATTTACACTTGATTTTACAACAAATTAGAGTAGATACTGTGGATGTTAAGAACGAAGTCGAAAAAAAATTATACTATTTCTAATTATCTTCACCTTAGATAAAAAAAAATTAACAAAATCACTTCTAAGAGAATATATATGCAAATAGATGAGGTAGCTCTTCAAAACGGGTCTACCTAAATACTTCTATAACTTAAGCAATAACGAAATTTTTTTCAATGAATATGAGATGAAATAATGAAACTTACTTCTCAACTCTTCTGCTTCTGGAGTGCAACCTTTTCCTTCCAAAAGACAGTTGAAATGATTCTGCAGTAATCTTTCATTTTTGATGATTGCATCTACGTCGATATTTTCGAATTTCGAAGAATAAAAATCATCACAATTGACTATGGCGAAAACTGCAACAACTGCAACGAGAACGACGGATTTCATTTTGAGTTTCTTGTGTTTGACAAAGAACTACTGAATTGGTGTAAGTTGGGGATGATATTTATAGTCAAAATATCAATTCCCCAGAAATACCGGCAATTATTTTGTCATTAGATGAACAATTATATTCTGGAAGTGGTGGATTGAATTTAATAAAACATGAAGGATGACGCTCATCTTTGCTAACAATTTGGAGATAGATGTTGACGAAGACAGGTGTTCATATTAGGTTGGTTGATTTCCACATCGTATTTCAATATGTCACGGAACATTTTCATTAGGGAAATTCATGTGCTTATTATTTTGAATTGTATTCGAATAAAAAGAATCTGACAAAATATTGCTTATATTTTACCTTTTCAACTTCAAATTGGGATCTATCAAAATCAAATTGGGAATCAACATATTCGGATTGGGAATAATCAGAATCAAATTTTGAATAAACACATTCAAATTGAGAATGATCAATTTCAAATTGCAAAGACATTCGTGGCTTTTCAGTTGATGAAACGAAAAAATGAAAACTTTTAATACATTCGGAATAAACATTCAAAGTACTAAGAAATGTTATGTTTCTTCTCAAACTATAATATCCAATGAATTCAAAAATCTGATGGCCCATTCTCGATCTCTTTTTTGAAGAAACTAACAAGAGTTGTATTCATTTTTGGCTACCTTCTATTATTTTCGAGTTATAAGCAAACATTGGAAAAATGTTGATATCGGAAAAAAATTACATATCCGCTTATACTGATGAAAGAGCTCTGGAATTAAAACACTATACATTGACTTTTTTACGTAGAATCCAGTGGCATACCCGTATTTTTTCAACACTTTTAATTAAGAAGCTATGAACGAAAGTTATGTTTTTTTGAATAGGAACACTATATTTCTGTGCCCTTTTTTGAAAGCTTAATTTCGTATCAATCAGAGTATAGAAATTGGTCAAGAACCTATATTCATTTGAGTCTCAATACTTTCTATGGTTTCAATTGTCGATAAGCACAGAAAAATTGAGTATTGTATAATTACCTCAATCCCTTACTAGTAGTAGTAGAAATAATTATTGAAGAATATTTTGGATAACTTATCTCTTATCGAGAGAGGAAATATTTACTTCCAACAAGATGGTGCCCCACCTCACGCAGCAGAATTCTTAGTGAAAAATTAGGAAACATCTTCGGCGATAAATTGATAGGAAACCAAGGGCCCATAAGATGGCCGGCTCGTTCACCTGATTTGTCACCGTTGGATTTTTTTTCTGGGGACATATATAAGATAATCTTTATAGAAATAATTATGAGAACATGAATGAACCCAAAGAAAATTTCCTAGACTGTTTGAACACAGTTTCTAGATATATATTATAGATATATTATATATTCAATACGGTGCGCAGTATCGAGAAAAGGTGTCGACTATGTATTTCTGCGGATGGTCAAAAATTTGAGCATCTTCAGTGAAACTTGGTCCTCATTCTTAGTTATTACCAACTGATTTATTATTGATATCACTATTAGTTCTTGAAAAATATATTTCCTTTGTTGCTGTTCTAATTAAATCGATGACCTTGATCATATCTATATGCGTTATTTCATATGCGATTTGAAAAAGACTGGTACTTGTACGTATTTCTTCTGGAGACCAATAAAAATATTCTCCTATATTCATCTCATTAAAACTAAGTGTAACGATTGAAACGGTGGATCATGTGAATCTTTTCGTTATTTCGTAATCCATTTTGAAATTAAAGAGTTTATTAAATATATCCGTGTTCGGACTTTGTAGAAATTAGTTCAAAGCATAGAAATAATGAGATTGACTGAAGGAGACTGCTCTTTTTATAGGAAGCTCCATTTTTCTTTGCTCATCAACAGTTGAAACCATAGAAAGTATTGAGACTCACATGAAAATAAATTTTTGACCAATTTCTATACTCATATTGATACAAACCTTACGATGTTATATATTTTTGAAATAAGAAAAAAAATAAACTTCAGAAAATGGCACAGAAAAATAGTGCTTGCATTCAAAAAAACATATTTTTGGGTCATAGCTTCGTGATTAAGCGTGGTGCAAAAAGACGAGCATGCCACTGGATTCTATGTTAAAAAGTGCCTGTATAATCTTTTAATTTCAGAACTCTATCATCAGTATTAGCAGAGATATAAATTTTTCTCGATATCGCCATTTTTCCAATTTTCGCTTATAACTCGAAAACAAAAAAAAGGTAACCAAAACTGAATACTACTCTTGTTAGTTTTTCCGAAAAAGAGATCGAGAATGGGGGTATCAGATTTTGTCTTTCTCCTCTGGTTCAAAAGTTGTAGTGCTGAATGAAACATCGAAATATGTCACCCTGTACATGTACTGACTGTTCTATTTGATACAATCTTTCTAATTATTATACTCTCCATTCTTTGAATACGAAACTCTTTCTGAGATATACTTTCTCTTCATGATTGAAGTATTTTCCGCTTGAAAATGTGAAAATTTTCTAGTTTATTCAGACCTCTTTATGTTATTTTCTTCGCTATTCATCTTTTCAGGTTTCCTTCGAAATTCTTTCAAGGTGAATATTAATCCATCCAAATGATTACTTATACACTCCTTATCAACATTCACACCATTATGTTCTTGAAATTTTTCACTCTAGGTATCTAATTCAAAGTAATTTTTGAGTTTTCTGCAACATATTCTAACATTTATCTCTTAGATTTTTACTATCCTTCTACCACCGCGTTCCTCTTGGTTTTGTGTAGTCAACCAGCTATAGCTCTCTCGAATCGCAATTATCTGATTTTTCATTGAATCTGCAGCTTTCTTCTGATGATTATGAACTAATCGTTACTCATTTTTACAAATTCGAGAGTTAATTAAACATTGAGTAATTCATAGATCTGATTCACATGTCGTTCCAATTTGAAATTGATTGTTCCCAATTTGAAATTGATTGTTCCCAATTTAATTTTGATCATTCTGAATCTGAACTTGATAATTTCCAATTCGAATATGTTTATTCCCAATTTGAGTATGATAGTTCTAATGTGAAGTTGAAAAGGTATAGTGAAAATGCCAATTGTTTCAACTAATGTTAAATTAAAAAAGATTGAAAGAAAATAGGTATACATGATATTCATGTCTTTTTTTCGGGAAACATCAAGTGCTGAACACCCAGGATTCCAGGATTCAACGGCACTTTTTTGAGAAAGCAAAATGATGTAACATTTTGGACTTCTCTTCAATAATAAAATCAACATAATTTTGCCGTCTTAAGGTCCATCTTCTGCCTCTTGTACCCTTCACTTTGGAACTTCTCATTTGCGACATCATGAAGTTCCAGGTTGTTTTAGGCATGTTTTTGTACAAACTTTGAACCTCTGGGGTATCAGACAACTCTAAAACACTCCCAGTCCCAGGCTTTTCCCTACATTGGTTCTTGAGCTTGCGTAAGTGGTCTTCTTTGTGCTGAATATTCTTCACCAATATCTTCATCCTTGGTGAAGTGTTTCTAATGGAGAAATTTTCTAAGTTTCTGAAAATTTTGCCTTTTTGTTTGGGTGTCTGACCCAATTGTATCTGTAAATAAAAACAAAGTGAACTTCAATTTCGAGGTAGAAACAGAAACAACGTTAAGGAATCAATTATTTATAGTATACATTTTGAACATACCTGATGCAATGAGATCTTACTCACTGAGTGAATCAGATGAATGAATTTCATGTATATAATGAGGAGATTATACCAGTTGATTGGTTTCACCAATAACTTGATCGTTGAACTATTTTGAAGAAGTTCACTCCAAAAATGAACGAGGTGAACAATTATTAAGCTAGGTGACTTTTTGAAATTCTAATTGCAATATTAGCACAAGAAGAGGTCTATAGAAGACGATGCTGGAGAATAAAGAGGACGAATGATTAATTCAATTGATGAACGGGAGTTAATCTGTCAGTTTATTCATAGAGTGAATTTGAGGCGAGCAGTCAATCAGCTCACCATGGATATGTACTTGTGGAGATGGACTCAACGATTGACATAACCATAGACGAAGATGGAGATGAGGTCAGAGGGGTGCATTGTTGAATTTTTATTACCCTCGATCGATTCTTTCTTCAGACTAGAAATGATTTTCTGCCTGATAGGTTTAATTAATGAACGAAGAGATCATTGTTTCTCCAGGAGGCCAGTAGGGAAAAATTTCAGGAAAGGTTCCGATAGATAGAACACATACTTTGAATTTCAATGAGATAAATTTGCTAACTTGGTCATTAGTAGTCCGTTAATGATTACCTTAGTTTGTTTATGGGTTATGGATGGGTTGTAAACATTCTCCGCCTTTACTGGTGAGTGACCTAGTCTTATTTTTTCTTTTTCCAAGATACACACCATGATAATTTATGTCTATATTTCTTATCAAACTATACAAATCATCGAAAGTTTCATTTTCTAATGACAAAACAACCAAAATCAACAAACCTAATGATATAGGACCCAATTCCAATGAATTCCTTATATTTGGTGATGGAAATTCAGGGCGCTCATTGTCTATATTTGGAATTAACTAAAAGTTTGATATTTCTACATTCCGGAAATTAGTAAACACAAAAGACATTCTTCAAGAAGAATGAGTTCTCCATTCGAAAATAAATATATTTTTTGTGTTTTCAATTACAATTCTGCGAGCTCGACCAGATCGAGTTGCCGTATTCATTTTTAATTCTACTCCGAATAAAAGAAATCTTGAATGTCGGCATTTTTAAGCTGAAGCTATGAATAGTGAAAATCTTCTCTTCATCTTCATCATAATTTTCCATCTTTACAAATTTATTAGAGATAACTCAGTTTTGGTTTCGACAAATAAATCGAATAGGATAAAATGCTTCAATTCTTTATTTCACAAAATATGTTGTTTGAAATATAATTTAGTATTTTTCGCAACATCAACTTTTGCCATCCTCAGAAACTGCTGAGATCAATTCCCCCAGATTTCAGATTCTCGCTACACTTCTTGGCGTAGGTCCTATCAGGATCATATTTATCCAACATTTGTTTGATGTAGTCTGGTTTGTTCTCGATCAGGTATTCAGTCATCTTCTTGGCGTTTTCCTTATGCTTGTCTGTACATTTAGCACAACAAGTTTCCATGATTTCAGGAATAGTTTCTGAAACAACATAATGCGGATATTTAAAAAAATTAACTCCTCATCATAACGAGAAATTCAATTAGGTAATGTGGATGTTGGAAATGAAGTCGAGAAAATTCTTGAGATTATACTTTTTCTGGTTATCTTGATCTTAGATAGAAAAATGTTAAATTAACAAAACCATTTTCATTTCATATATTCTAAACATCTGCAGATAAATGAGGTAGCTTTTCAAGAAAAGCCTATCTTTATACTACTATTACTTAAATGCAATAACATTAATTATGGAGAAACTTACTTCTCAACTCTTCTGCTTCTGGAGTGCAACCTTTTCCTTCCAAGAGACAGTTGAAATGATTCTGCAGTAATCTTTCATTATTGATGATTGCATCTACGTCAATATTTTCGAATTTCGAAGAATAAAAATCATCACAATTGACTATGGCGAAAACTGCAACAAGTGCAACAAGAACGAGGGATTTCATTTTGAGTTTCTTGTGTTAGACAAACAACTACTGAATTAGTGTAAGTTGGGGCTAATATTTATAGTCAAAATATTAATTCTCCAGAAATACCGGCAATTATTCTGTCATTAGATGAACAATTATCTATTGGAAGTGGTAGATTGAAATTAATAAAACACCAAGGATGACGCTCATCCTTTTTCTTGGAGATATGGAAATAGATGTTTACGAAGATAATGCTCTTATTGAGTTGGTTGTTTTCCACATCACATTTCAATATGTCCAGCACGGAATATTTTCAGTTGAGGGAAATTATTTCATATTATTTTCAGTTTTTTCCAATTTGCTAATGGTGCATTTTAAATAATCCAAATCATCTTCATAATAACATTTAATCTCTGTGTATTATTCTGCCTCTCTAATTGGTCTGATTAACCAAGTCATCGTTATACCTATAGAATAATTTTATGGCCTGCTTGACATGTTGAATAAATAGCTTATATGTTGAAGTGATGAAATCCACACAAATATGAAAATTTTCTTCGAATAATTGAGTAGCGTATCCATTACCTTGGGACTGAATTAGTTCTCTATCGTTTTCGCCTTACTGATGAAACAGACTAATAGTGGAACCAATAGGCGAAAATCTCTCTCGTTATCCAAGATCTTCGTTGACCTTTCCACGAATCTTAAATTTTCTGGACGCTAGGGCTTTTATATTTGTTACTAAGCGAATGATATCAATTTGTGTTATCCAGAGGTATTGCAACATGCCGGTTTATTCGGAAAAACTCTCCAAAAAGAGCCCACTTCAATCAGCATATACGTTGGGTGAGAAGTTAGCTTTTTTTTGTAACTGCAAACTGCTCTATCAATGGCAAAAATAGATCGTTATCACTTAGAAAATATTCACAATCTGTCACTTGGCGAATTCCAATTCTCGCTTTGAAAGCCATCCACAACTTGATTTGATATTTTTGTGTGCTCATCTTGCTGCACCTCTACTTTATGTATCTCAGGAATTGGTCAATATGTTACATGTTTTCTTTCGACAACTTTTTACTTTTGAAATGTTTAGAGTTATGAAATTAGTTCAACACGAAACAAAATGAATAAAATTCATTCGTTTAGATGAACGAACCACTGTTCGGACTATCTTCTCATCATATTTTCATTCAGATAAGTGTGGTTCGGGGCAGCGTGGGTTCGGATTACCGCGATTCCTCTTTCGCAAGATTCTGAAAAGTAATACTTCCAACATCTGATCTGAATGACGGTTCCAGGTTTACTTGCTTCCATATCTAATCAAGGATTAGGATTAGGACCCTAATAGAAACTACTTTTTCAAACATAGTCAACATTCTGAATTTTTTTGAGGTGTTCGAAATGACTTCATTCTTTCAGCTACGAAATAAATAAAAATACATATGTTGAGAAGTTGAGGTATCAAATTCAACTACACCTCATTTACGTTTAATTGAAATTATGAAAAAAGTTTACCGACATCTGAGCAGATCAAAAGAGCGATCAAATATTGATGAGAGTTTTTCAGATGAAAATATGGAGTCAATACGAACTAATTGAGAGAATTCAGAATATCTTTTTGTTTGTTCACTTGGCCTCAATTTTATTTGATCAAAATGAATGATTCCAAATATTTGGATATTTATTATCCCTAATTGAAATTTTTGAAAAAAAGAAAATGAAAGCATGAGTGATATTAACCACCGATTACTATTATTATCTGATGTTCACAAATTGTCATAAATATGCATCTTATTGATCAATCGTGAAAAAATGAATCTTTTAATGATATTTATTATTTGATACGAAATGTACCCATATATTATGTAAGAGTATCTTTTTGAGAGGGCAAAAAGGCTTTCATCTGTTAAAGAAATTTTTATGGTTCACATAAATAACACAACTTTGTGTTATAATTTACAAAAAAAAAGTGCCTGTATAATGATTTTGTTTCATGTTTATAGTATGTACCATTAACAAAGAAGTTATGAGAATTTTCTATTACACGATATTTTCCAATCTTCTCTCTTAATTTGAAACGGGTTGAAGACTGTGGTTTTCTTCAATTAATTTCTCTCGAAAATCGAGCCCGAAGCTGTGCTACTTATTTTGTTCTAGCTCATCGGGTTTCTGAGGATCCCTCTCTAGACAACGAATTTGGGACTACCTTGATAGCTTATTTGAGGTTATTTGCTTCTATAACCCTTTCACTTCAGGCTTTTGAAAATTCAGATGACTTTGTAGACTAATATGATGATTTTATAAGATGATAAAGAAGCTTTTACCAAGCAATGTTTCAAGTAGGCCTGCTATCTAAATTGAGCAAAATGAACTACATCGAGTGAAATCTGATTGCAGAGATTGTTACCTGCAAATGTTCTCTGAATTATGTGTTACAAATAAATTGTAGGAATATATTTATTTTGGGATATTTTTAATGAAGATTTGAAAGGAAAAGATGAGATTTTCTTTTATATATATTCAATAAAATTCTTCCTGATACATAATAATTGAATTATCAGAATCCACTGAGATCTACACCTCCCGATTTCAGTTGATCATTGCATTTTTCTGTATATTTCCTCTCTGGATCGTATTTGTCTAACACCTTCTTTATAAGCTCTGGCTTGTTAGCCAAAAGGAACTGAGTCATTTTCTTAGCACCTTCCTTATGTTTTTCTGAACATTTTGCGCAGCAGGTCTCCATAATCTCCGGAATGTGCTCTTGAAAAAATAGAGATTGAAATGATCGTATTAAGAACTAGGTTTTTGAAAATAACTCACTCTTTAGTTCTTCAGCTTCAGGAGTACAACCCTGTCCATCGACAAGACACTTGAAATGATTCTGCAATAATCTTTCATTCTTGATTATGGCATCAACATCAATGTTGTCCAGTTTGGATGAATAGACCTCATCTGTCTTAGCTGTATTAATAGCTGCTGCTATAACGACTAAGAGAATGAGAAACATTTCGCAGGTGTCTATAAGAAGATTGAACCTCGGAGACTGATTCCAGCAGGCATGCTATACCCTATATAAACTTTTCTTTAGTTGCAGAAATGAGTGGTAATTATTTGTCAATCAAAAGAGATCTCTCTTAGCACGAAATTTGGCAATATCCTAAAAAATATCCTTCGTACTGAAATTCGCGATTTTGGGTGAGTCAACAGGAAGTTGATATCTAATCCCCATTATCTATCTTAATTGGAACTAAGCAATCATGCGATCTTGGGCATCATGTGACACTTGATGAATAATATCGGTTTCAGAAACGATGTACGGATTGATGGATAAGATAGATCAACTGAAAATATGTTGAAAATGAAAATTATTTTATAGAGAGTTCTTTCTTATAAAATATGGAGACGTCTGATGTTTTGTTGCTGTAGCACAAATGACCATGAGCTCAGTCTGCAGTGAAGGACTATTTTGAAGAAATTTTCCGAAGTTTTGAATAATGAGAATATTTTTACTTGAATATTTCCACTAGTTTTTCAGAAGTCAAAAAAAAAAATGGAAATAAACCTCCGAACTAACGAAAATAAACAGTTGTCTTGGGGGTCTATGGGTCGATCCACAAATTTCACAGACGTGACGGGACGTGCCGCATCATAGAGTGACATTCATACTGCAAAAAATATTCCTGAAGGGACAACTTCACCACCCTTATTAACTGTGTGGATAAGAATCCCACATGGGACCTGTATCTATATACCTGTTAGCCACAAACTTTCACTGAATAAATAAAGTATTTAATTTAGTTTATTGTCAGAAAGGTTTAGATTATTATTCAAATCAATTGTTTCTTTGATATATTTGAAATTAAAATTTTGGAATGTGAATTTATCCCATCTCTAATTTTCACTCGAACCCTCAGATTAATTTTGTATCATTTGTTAAAATTTGGTGACTTTAGAAATACGTGGCCAGAATTTCAAATCACCTGGAGCTCTCAATATCCTTTGATTTTGTTCATGCTCAAGGAGAAAAACTCCCCCTAAGTGAGTTAGCTTGGTTTTTTCACACCTGATAACTTGAAAAATCAAAATAATTTCATTCCGAAATTCACGTTTTTTCCTTATTCACAAGAAACAATGTATATTCTTATACCGGAGATCACATGATAGATTTGAAACAAAGATTTCGATGGCGAAACCTCATAATAATACAAAAAAAATTCATTAACTAGGTAATGCGTGCCTCAAATATTTATTCATATCAACGATGAAATCGTCAAGCGGAATTCTAAGATATCATGGGGTAAGCTGCAGTAGAACGTTCTATCATCGTAAGAGAGAGTAGCAGGCAAACCGATTTCTGACTTCTACTAGACTACATGAATGCCGCATAACTCAATTGAAATGAAGAACATATATTCGATGACAGCAGACACACCTGGGATATCAAAAATTGAATGTGACATCTTGCGGGAAATTGTTTCAACTTACCTATTACCAACAGAATGGTCATGATTATTTGTTAGACATGACTTATGTAGTTTTTAGTTATGTAACCGTGTTTTCTTTCAATCATTAGCAGTTCAGATTTCATTTCAAGTCTTTGAAATAACAGTTCATATGAAAATCTTTGTTCATGTGTTCGTCCTTAACATTATCATTGTCAGTTTGTTGACAATGTATCAGTGGTGCAGTCCACCGTACCATCTATGCACTTTGCACTATATTCACATATTGCGTTCTTGGTGGAGGTTTCGAAATTTTAGAGATGCTCTTTGAGTATATTCTGTTTTACTTGTGAGCTGATTCTCTAAAATATTCTTCAAATATCAACTATAAAAATGAAGGCTGCGAAAATTACGAATGGAATGGTATGGCATCGATAAGTCTATTCAAAGCGGCAGTGAATAAGGTAGTTTGGACCAATTGATAGTCAACATCGTCAGAGGATAGGCACTTCAAGAAGAAGAAGAATTAAGTAATTGGTGAGCACTTTGCACATCTGATCAATTTGTCCATAACATCTACAACTTTTTCGCTCATTCCTAAGAAATCTATGTTTATTCCGACATTTAAGAGTGGTCCCCTAGATGAAATAACAAACTATCGGCCAATATCCATTTTCAGCGTTTTATCGAAGGTAGGTATTCGAGAAATTTGTGTTCACCAGAATAATGAACTATCTCAATAAATCCGAATAAGTCAACAATGCACAACATGTTCGTCGGGCTCGTATTTTTACCTTACTTCAGATTTTGATTCACTTTCTTTTGAGGTTTTACTTGAGGAATCCTATAATCTGTATTTCAGGGGAGAATTCCTGGAATGGTTGCTCAGTTACTTTATTGAAAGAATGATTTCGGATAGAATAGGTGAAAGTTATACCAAGAATTCTCATATTGGTCTTGGAATTCCTCAGAGTTCCGTGCTGGGACCTCATTTGATCAAATTATTCACAAACCATCTGCCCCTATATTATTATAGGGGCAAAATCAGGCTAATTCCTCTTTCTTGTTAACAGGAGCTCTAAAGATCCTGAGAATGTATTGTATTGTCAGTAGAATGGTTCCGGGTGAACAATCTTTTGGTAAACATTATTAAGATAGTTGGTTTAAAAAATAATGAAATTCATCATAAATTATGGAGATAACCCTATCACGGAATCAGAATCGACTGAATTCCTTGGTATATATGTCGTTTGAGTTTTAACATGGACGGCTCACACTGAGGTCGTATGTAAAAACAGAACAGTTCATATTTTGCAATGCACAGAATCAAAGACATTCTGGCTAGAGAATATTTGATGAATATTTCTTCAGCCTGGTTTATAGATATCTATCGTATAACATCCTGCTCTGGGGTAGTTGTTCCGACTTTTCCTAGTACAGAAACAAATAATACGTGCAATATTCATCTTAAAACCGATGGATTCTTGCAAACCAATTTTAATTTAGAATAATATTTTAACTTTGCCTTGTGTATATACAGGTTGCATCTGAATAATACAGAGAAAATTTAAGGCATGATGTTGAAAATTAAGGTGTGTGTTTGCGATAAAATTTTTTGAAAAACCCCTCCAGAAAAGTTACACTCCTCGAAAGATTGCCCAACAAATTTTTGTTTCTCATTTATTTTCTCTGTATATTTAGCTGAAGGCACGAAACTGGGTAAATAATTTCTGTCGATAAAACTACACATTTTCACACACAAGTTTTTCACACTTGTTGTATGCTGAGAAGTGGTTGAAATAGATAGGCAACCCCTAAGATATTTTTCCTCATAACTTTTTCCTCGGATGTAAATTTTACTTTCAAAAAATTTGGCTGAAAAGCGTAATTAATTTTCTAACTCTTTCTTTCTAAATGTTTTTTCGAAAACTCAAGAATTTCACAAAAAAAAAGTTCTAATAGAATATATTCAAGGGATTGACTATTTCAGGGTAGACAAACTTCCGAGAAAAATTCTAAAATATGTCGTCTTATTGACAAATGTTAAATACTTAATTTGGAGTCTTCAAGAAAAATGAAAAAAGAACTACTTTTTTTCGCCGAATGGGAAAATTTTTCTGTGTTGGAGGTGTTTTCAAAAAATTTTGCACCAACTATCCCCCTTAATTTTGATCACAGATTCACCACTTACATTTTTTCGGTGATATTCAGACACACCTAGAAAAATGAATTTAAATGGATGAAAATATGAGATAATCATGGTTAGAACTCATAGATTTGAATGCTCTCCATTCATTTCGAAATATCTGATTCATAATGAAAACCTTAATCTCAGTAGTTTTCTAACCTCAATTTTCTCACACAATAAAATTGTATTCTGATTACTATTCAAAGATTCATAATAAATATAGGAAATTGATCCTTTGATTTCATTATCAAACATCTCAAGAACAGAACGATTACAAAATAAACACAACAATAAGAAAATCAAATAAGCTATTACCATTTATCTTTGCGATGATCCAAACGAATTATCGTCCTTGTGCTACAACCTCATTCATCTACTTGGATGCAGAACGAAATTTCCACCTTATGTGGAAGTAATTGCAGATGCAATTATTTTTCTGATGGATATAAACACGGTTCATATCTTCACCCAAGCGTAGTTCATTTGCAACAACAATAAGATGCTCAAGTTGGTTTTCTGTGTGGCAGCTGCCATAATAATTGCAAACGTTCATTGTGATGTATACGACAGTTCAAAATTAGAAAAAATCGACTTTGATGCCATTAGAAGTAACGAGAGACTTTTGCAGAATCACTTTAATTGTCTCATAGAGGCGAAGGGATGCACTCCAGAGGCTGATGATTTGAGAAGTATGAATTAAGAGTAATTTAGTCACCTATATTTCTTCAGAATGTATCATTTTTTCGTTAACATATGAATTACTATTGGCACCCTTTTCATGTGCACTCTTTTCAGTAGGGGTGGAAGGGGGAATTGAGTGCACCTCAGGAAAAATTCTCACAAAAACTTTCCAATATACACAAAAACTTTCATAATCTAACTCCAGAATCTCTAACCTATTCAGAACATAACCACAAGAAAAAGGTCCAACTAAGTATAAAAATTGAATAATTCTGAAATCTGCCTTAGCGCGGCATTTCCCCAAGTACTGGGTAATACCGCGCATGCGATGAGATAGTTATGCGCATAGATTGAAGAACTGGGAAACTTAAAAAAATTATCATTCAGGTGAACCAATTACATTATAAAAAACAACTGTCCATGAATAGGTACAAAAAAATGATTGACCTTTAGTCTGTCACGTAGAGTGGATTCTGGGAATATTTGAAGAAACAACCAACTTCTCGTCTTTTCCGCCCAGATTGTAAGGCAGTGATAGCTGCTTTGAGTTAATTTTCGGTCCATTTTGACTTTTCCGGGTTCCGGAAGTAAGAGCCGGCATTTTGAATTTGAAAAATACAAATACTGAATATCGGTAAAAAAAAATCACCCGTGGAAATAGGTATAGCGCAGCGCGGAATTACCCCGCTGAAGCTGCGCGTCATTCCCCCGATTTGAGTCAGGTAAGTTAATTAATCACTGACAGTGAATGACGAAATAAAATAAATTGATCTTTCTCAGTGAATAATTCACACATACCTATATGGGGGAAAATATTCATATAATACGTTTATTGAAAACTTAATAATAAAAGCACTTGCCGATATTGCAACTTCTGTGTAAAATCACATCAGAGTCACGTAAAACAAAGAATCGGCTGCCTTGTCTAAACTGACACTACGAATGCTGTCAAATTGATACTTCTCTTCGTTGTACCAATGTAGACTTTGCCGCAGTCACAAGGTATCCCGTAAATACCGGGTTTAGAGAGTGGGTCGACTTTGTCTTTGGTAGTTCTGATCATTTGGCCAAGTTTTTGAGTTGGCTTATAGACAGTCTCTATATTGTGGCCCTTTAGTATTCTACCAATTCTATCGGTGACCTTGGGGATATATGGTAAGATAGCTCTTCCTGTCTATAAGCCAACTCAAAAACTTGGCCAAATGATCAGAACTACCAAAGACAAAGTCGACCCACTCTCTAAACCCGGTATTTACAGGATACCTTGTGACTGCGGCAAAGTCTACATTGGTACAACGAAGAGAAGTATCAATACGAGAATCAAGGAGCATGAACGATGCTGTCGACTCAATCAGACAGAAAAATCCGCACTAGCGGAACATGCTCTGACAGATGGACACAATATTGTTTTCTCAAAGGCAGAAGCTATTTCAAACGTCAAAAGTTTCTATCCTAGGATGAACATGGAAGCCATTGAGATATATAAACATAAGAACAATATGAACAGAAGGGAAGAAACTCCTTTGGTACATAGCGCATGGTTGCCGGTGTTGGAAAAGACTAAAATCAAGCCAATACGAAGTGGAAGCGATGGACCAATCAACATCGCGCGCGTAAACCCACTACCTTCTCCCGCCAATGATCAGAGTATAAGTGGAGCCAACGGATCGAATCCAGCGTCACTTTCGGAAATTCAGCGGTCGAGTTACAATCTAAGACCAAGAATCCTCTGAAGATGCCTACCGCAGTTGTGGGCGAAACGTTAGGTGAAATAATTCCTAATAGACCACGGCCTATAAGCCCGGAAGACTCTCTTAATGTCAATATATCCGGTCGTGAAAGCCTGAAACTATTTATGACCATTTGTGTTCCAGATATCCAGTTTTGAATGTGAAAGGATCCTTTTTCACTCAACTGCCGATATCTCCGGAAAATTTTCGAATGACCTAAGCTTTCCTAACAATATTGACGATGATGCATATCCATTGACCTAAAAATGGCAAAATGGCATTTTTTGGCTCTTTTGTCACGATAACTTTACAGGTGAAAAAATTTCCTTTTTAATTAAACATAACAAACTTTTGTAGGGAATATTCTACGACAAAGGTACCGCCTGTTGGCTCACTAGGCGATCAGTAGTACCGGAGATATCGGCAGTTCAGTGAAGAAGAATCTTTTTGCATTCGAAATGTTTACTTTAATTGCGCGAAGTGTATCTTTCTATAGGAAGTAAATTTTGTATTTTTAAACTTTAACTCGACCTAAGCCTAATTCGATTTCTTTGGAATCCATCGCCAGAGTAGAGATTTTAACCAGTCCAATCAATCATCTTCATTAAATCTCAATTACTTACCATCCTCGTCTTACCTGGTAAAAATTAAATTCTGCCACCTTCACGTCTGGTTCTTGCTGTACAATAAAATAAATGCATGATTTTTACTCAATTGAAAATGAATACCAGGATATGTCACTTCGTTTGACATCAAAAAAATATTTTATTGTCTGAGAAGGCTTCAATATAAAGCCGCCACTGCTAAATACATTATGCATGATCAGATTTTGTCTCGCCAATTTGAGAATGAGAGCGACGTTTCGTTTAATCAACTGTAGGTGGCTCTATTCGAATATATTGACCTAATCGAAAATTTAATCGAATAATTTAATATATTTTGATGAATTCTTTTCATTTTTATTCTCATGAGTTCACTGAAAGTTAAGACACATTCATTTCGCCAGGATTCCGTATAGTTTTTTTGTGTCGGTAGTTCAGGTAGGGACTAAAATATCCTTACTCTTCGAGTACTAAAGATAAGTTACAGGTATTTTATTCCGAAGAATGAATTGATTAAGTATTTTAGACATATTGGAACTGAAAATATAGTGATATTTAATTGAAATGAACTATAATATCAAATGGTCTGCCACTATTATAGTCTCTTGTCCTTCAGTCACTCTTACATTGTTGCACATTCGTTGAAAAAAACGATAGATATATTTTACAGAGGCTTTTCAACATCTGAACAAAAATTGCTTTTTGGCCGTTCATCTGTTCAAATAACAATTAAATTTATCAATGGAATTTTCCATATCTATTTAGATATATATGAAAAATGACATTGCGGCGTCATCCCTTATGTAGATAACACCTAACTCAACGGTGTATGTTAGACTCAAACATTCAAATATTTTGAAGTAGGGCATAAATAGAAAAAAACACTCTACCAAAACGAATTCAAAAATGAGCCAACTTTGAGTATGAAATAATGTGATCACTTGTATTAATATTTTGATATTTCGCAGAAATTTTGCCAGAGATTATGGAAACCTGCTGTGCCAAATGTACGGACAAACATAAGGAAGAAGCAAACAAGATGATGAACTTCTTAATTGAGAACAAGCCAGAACTTGTAAAGAAGCTGCTGGATAAGTATGACCGGAAAGAACATACAGGGATCAATGTGGTGAAAAGTTGAAGGCTGAAGGAGTGGATCTTTCGAACTTCTGAAATAGATTTTTTGTTATGAAAAAAAAAATTTCTTAATAAACTCTGACAGAAATAGTGTTTATACTGAATTTGTTTGTTCACTGTGACCCATTTTAGATGCATCTCAGCTATTATTCAAGATAGAGACATGTGGTTCTTGCGACAGAATTCATGAGCTACTATTAAAAAAAACGAACATAAATATGGATTTTTCAGATTTGAAGCTGAAATTTATTGAAAATTTGGTTGTGATACAATGTATTCAGAGAAATAATTTCAAGAATTTTTGAAAATACGTTCGTATCCAATCTTGAACACAGTGCTCTAAAAAAAAATGAAAAACACTAACTCAATTTTATGTAAAAATACCTATTGTCTCGCCTATTGTAAACATTTTTCAATTTTTTTTATCTTATACAGTAGGAACCTGGGAAATGATAACTCCAGAAGTGAACATTTTTGTTTTTGCCCTGTATTTCAGGAACAACAGTTTTTGGAGTATTTGGGTTCTGAAAAGTTTTACAGTGTTGCGAAAAATGCATGTCTCCATCCAAATAGCTGAGATACAGTGCAGTCTCAACCAAAATGGGACACAGTGAACAAGCGATGCTGAAAAGTGTTAGATCTGAGAATATGTAAGTTATATAAAGATAGAGATAGAGTTTCATTCTCACAATGATTTCAAAAATGAACCGGTAAACTCAGGTATTTATCAACAAGAACATTGCTGATTGCTTGAAATATACTGCGCGAGAGGTCCTATAAACTCAGGAAATGAAAATGTTTTTTGCTAAGCTTCTTTTTCTTCAGAAATCTTTTGATTATTTTTTCTCTGTTCCAATTTTTCGAGGCATTCCGCTGTGTACTCTCCAGTAGGGTCATATTTTTCAACAATTCCACTAAAATTTCAGGTTTCTCCTTGATAATTAAATCCCGCATGTTGGAAAGGTTTTGCTTCTGCTTCTCTGTGCACTTTGCACAACATGTTTTCAACCACTTCAGGCATTACCTCTGAAATTGAGAAATCTCCATGAAGAAGTATAATCCTTTATATCCTTATAAAGAAAACTTATATTTCAAATAAAAGTCTGTTTATTTCATAAAATAATATTATGTTGTTTGATAATCTATGGAGTCAGTTTTGGAGTACGAAGAATACTTCATCAGGGTTGTGAAATTGAATTTTAAATATCAAGTGGGACACAAAAAAACTTAGTAATGTTTACTGTTACTTATTGGCACGAATGAGTGACAACGCATCTCATCGAAATCTACAAACGAAGTCATCACAGAAGAAGAAGAGAAACTGACAAAATGAGTTTGAATTATTGTCAATCAATATGTTGAAGTTTCTTTCTGAATAGAAAAAATTGATATTCAATTTCACAACCCTGACCTAGCAATAAAATAACTGCTAAATCCTGTTAAAAAAATTTTTTCCTTCTTTACCTCAAAATTTAGTCTATCGTGTTCATTTAATTTGTTTTTCAAAATCTATGGAAAATGCATGAAAAATACCTTCATAAGATGTCAATCAACAACATCTTATTTGAACTAGAAATATGGTGAAAACGTTTAAAAGAACATCATTTCATAATACTGTGAATTACACAAAAAAATCCCATCCAAAACAAATTTTTCAGAACGAATAAAATAAAATATCGTTTCAGTTTTGTCTATTCAATTTTTTATTCATAACGTTTTCTTCTTTGTTTATGTGGATCAATTTACGTTAAATTCTTCTTTCATTTCCAGTTTGTCCTACTGGAATTTGTATATTTTCAAAACGTCTATGGTTTCCCCATTATGTATGACTTATCAAGGAACATCTAATATTTTCCTTGGTAATGTTATCAACTAAAAATCTATTTCTTATTCTCTGAAACATTCTTTCATTTTATATGTCACACCTACCATATCAATAATTAATAGTTTAGGTACAAAATGTGTATATTAACGTCTCTCTGGTTTCAAGATAATGAAAGCATCAATTTAAAAATATTTTTTTTCGTGCAGCAGTGTTCTGAGAGAATTCCAAAATTATTCAAAGACTCAATTAATGGGGTAACAAATTTTACTGACTTCGTTCTTCTTTTTCTGTAGATAGTTTATTTTCTGATTGAGATAATAATTTTTCACCAGATGTTGGTTGCCACCTCTGCAAATCTGAATATATTTCATTTCATATTCCATAAAGTATTGGCAAAATCAAGTGGGTTTTTGTCAGCGTATACTTTTATACTTTATTGAATATAAACATTCATATTGGTTTAATTGTTTCACTATACTGTCAGCATTATTTTCTGCTATAGGTTAAATGACCTATGGATATTTTTAAATACGGGAAATACAATATGTCAGTCAATGAATGCTATCATTTAATGCATGTTCCTCAATGTCTTGAGCTCGAGGCACGATCAAATCTCCGAATAGACAACTTATTTTGAAAAATAATTCAATGTAATGAAAAGTGGTTCCTCCTTCAGTATTATCTAGAATTTATTATCAAATCATATAAATATGAAAACTCTGACAATCGTAGAATGAAAATGTGTATACATTCAATAAATGCAGATAAGGCTAAAGTGAAAAACAATCAAATAAATTAGAAATTCTTCTACTCACCCCTGATTTTAGTAAATTTTTCATTACATCCATTATTGTATGTTAAGCATTCAAAGAGACTTTGCAATTCAGCTGGTTCCTCCCGCAGAGTCTCGATGACTATCTCATCAAGAACTTGATATGAATTATATCCATTGCCATTAACGAAATTGCAAAAAGCTAAGGTGATGAAGATTTTATATAAAGTTCTCATTATTAACTAAAGGGGCTAAGACTGGATGAGTAAACGTTTAAGCATAAGAAAACTGCCTATTATTGGTAATTATATATAAATATCATTCTAGAAGCAAAAAATTGAATTGATTAATTAAGTTCATCCTTGAATTATTTTCTTGTAGTTGAATGAATTAATATTCGTAGGTATTGTTTAATTCACCTTTTATGGAAATGTATCGGCTTGTATATGTGATAATTGAAAGTATCAATGAATATGTAAAATGAATTCTGCTTTAATTATTTCATATTATATAGTAGTTAGGACGTTTCTGTGATCTTCAGCTGCTATGATTCCTTCTCTAAAACTGCTACATATATAGTACACATTCACATACTGATAATTAACGGATTCCAAGGATTTCAATCTCTTTCACACAAAAACAACAATTTCTAGAATGTAGTCTCCGAATTTCAAACAACTGCACTATTTTGTTTCAAAACATATATAATAAAAAAAAGTGTATTCCATCTATTGAGGACTTGTAGGCAACTCTCAATGTCCAACTTGTGTTGAGAGTTGCACACCTACTATTTCAACTCATCTCGCTGGTATAAATAATAGTTATTTATTATTCAAAAGAAAAAAGTATTAGTGTGGTCAAATCATTCAATGATTAAAAGTACGTGAAAATCCAATAATAATGAAGACATTTCATAATATTCCAAACTAAAATTTCTGAAACGAAATAGGAAATGTGCGATTTTTACGAGTACACAGATTAGTGATTTCTTAAAAAGTGCTCCCGATGAAGTTTATTCAACTGTCAAGGTTGCAGTTGTATTTGCAATTGTAGGAGATTGTCGAATTTGTGAAATCAGCCAGGTAATATTAGGTGACATTGGAGATTCGGGAATGTTATTAATTGTGGAACTGAAGCAACCAAAGAATGATGTAAACAGGAGATTTGTAATTACTGAAGAATATATGAAATTCTACGAATCTACATAGCTCTTCGTCCAAAAGCAGCAAAGGATCGCCGCCTGTTTTAGGCTCATCACAATGGAAAATCAATCAGGTTGTGGGTGAAAATCAGGTTTAGAAAGTACCTGAAACAATGGCAAATTTTCTTCAATTTAAAAATGCTAAATCATATACAGGTCATTCATTTCAGAGATCGTCTGCTATACTTCTAGTTGAATCTGGAGGAGACTTGATGACACTAAAGAAACATGGCGGTTGGAAGTCATCAACGGTAGCTGAAGGGTATGTTGATCAATCAATAGCACGCAGAAAAAAAAATAGCTGATAAATTGTTTAGATCGTGTAGCAGTGATGAAATAACTGTCGATTTCCGACCAGGTACATCAACGGCAGGTGTGTCCATGACAGAAAATAACTATTCAATAAGAGAAAAATCGACTGTTGTACCAGATAGTGCAAGAAACATGTAAATGCAATGCACGTTTATTATTTGTAATTCCAATATGAACTGAATGTAACTTTTATATAATTAAATATTCTAAAATGAGATATCTACTCTTACCCATTTGTATATGAGGCGTTCAGAGGAAAAATGGCACCCAAATATTCAATTCACTATGGAAATTGAAAAGGATGGTGCTCTACCCTTTCTAGACGTCTTGGTTACTAGAAAGCCTGATGGGAAGCTAGGACACAGGGTTTATAGAAAATCAACCCACACTGACAGGTATCTACACAAGCAGTCCAATCATCACTCTCAACAGAAACGAGGAGTTATAAAACACTCGTAGACAGAGTCCGACGATTGTGCGAGCCGGAATTTCTGGAGGATGAACTTGAACATCTACAGCATGCATTCGTCCCTAACGGATATAATGCTAAGGAAATTCAGAGGGCAATAAGACCAAAGCTTTCCACACGTGATGATAACACATCACAACTCACCTCCAATGGAAGAGCTGTCTTACCATATATCCCCAAGGTCACCGATAGAATTGGTAGCATACTGAAGAGGCACAATGTAGAGACTGTCTATAAGCCAACTCAAAAACTTATCCAAATGATCAGAACTACCAAAGATAAAGTCGACCCACTCTCTCAATCGGTATTTACAGCATACCTTGTGACTGCGGCAAAGTCTACATTGGTACAACGAAGCGAAGGATCAATACGAGAATTAAGAAGCATGAACGATGCTGTCGACTCAATCAGACAGAAAAATCCGCACTTTCGGAACATGCTCTAACAGATGGACACAATATTGTCCTCTCAAAGGCAGAGGCTATTTCGAACATCAAAAGTTTCTATCCTAGGATGAACATGGAAGCTATTGAGATATATAAACATAAGAACAACATGAACAAAAGGGAAGAAACTCCTTTGGTACTTAGCGCATGGTTGCGGGTGTTGGAAAAGACCAAAATCAAGCCATTACGAAGTGGGAGCGATGGACTAATCAACATCGCGCGCGTAAACCTACTACCTTCTCCCGCCAATGACTCTCTTAATGTCAAAAGTGGTATAAGTCACAAATTCAAAATTTTCAAGTTATAGCGATATTCGGGTACATAAGGTTGCATCTCATTCTTCTAATGAGCTGTATAAGTTGAATCATCGTTTTGACCGAGTATGTTACAATCTTTGCCATACCTAACAATGCGATTTTTAATCAATTGCAACGTGAAACCTCATTCCATTGACGGTAGCTATGAATACGATGTTCAAAGGAAGCTAAAAAATTTTGATAAATCATTAAATCTTAATTCCAGACGGCCTGATGTGAATCGACTAAAAAACTCCCACAGAATTGTGTGAAAACAAACAATGAAGCAGATTTAATTTTTTTTCTTTTGGAAATAAAATAATGGTTAGGAAATATTTATGATATCGTTAACATCTCATTGCTCGAATCTCAAAAGATCAATTCCTTTGGATTTAAATATTTTATCACACTTTGGAACAAACTCTCCGTCTGGATCAAAGATACTGAGAGCTTTTTCTTCGTATTCAGGTTTGGTTGCCCAAATAACATCCACAAATACCTTCAGCTGCACTAGAAATGGTTCAGAACATCGGGCGCAACACGTTTCCAGCATTTCAGGCAAGATATCTGCAACACAAAAGGTTAACAATCAATCAATTCGATGCCTTTCCAAATCGGAATTGAATTATGTGATGGGGTATAATCTTTCTCCTGAACTAACGCATCCAAGATTTTATCAAACATAATGCTTCCATCTCAATTTTGCCAAAATGATTTTTTTTTTCATTCAGAATACTTAAAATCGCAAAACTCTCCTTGCAATAGCAAGCCCTTTTTTATATGAACAGTGTTATGAACGACCGTTCAAGTCATTTTTGTGCGTGAAATGAGCGTTTCTTCGAGTGCACCATGAAAACACGAATTTTGTACAAGAAATATAACATTTTTTTGTACAACTGTGAATGTAAATTTTACATCCCCTGAAATTGAAATATATTCAAAATAAATTCCACTGCGTTGTCTTGAAAAAAATCATTCCTAAATAACTCAATAATTCTGTTCCATACATGTTGTCGTTAATCATATCAATAAAAATTCACAGCTCCCTGTGATTTTTCTGTGTCGTTTCTATAGAAATACTGCGTGTTTAACTCAAAGATAACAGAGTGTAAAGATGGGAAACGCTGCTATATTTCCTGCTCTGTTGGACGCCTGGAAGTACAGATGGCGCTGAAATTGTGCTTACTGAGTTTTTGGCACCAGATCTACTGAATTGGATTTCGTCTTTGTCGAGCCCAGAAAATATCATCCAATGTGACAAAATAAACGCAAGGCTATCATTGTTCTACTCAAGATGTAACATTTCACTTGAACATTGTTTCAAATCGATTGCAATTAATTAAACACGCCATATTAGTCGCTCTATTTTCATTTGACACAATAATGACAATGGATGTCATTTTGCAACGGATTATTGGCATGAAATTTTATTTATGAAGTACTGGTGTAGAATAGTTATTCGTGACACAAGTGCAGAAGGCATTGATATTCTTACACGAGTTCAAAATTCAAAAACGAGCCACAACGTGGCGAGTTTTGGAATGGACGAGTGTTAGAATGAGCCTTCTGTACGAGTATCATACATTATTTTCTCTAATTTGGTGAATTTTCATCGAAATAAATGAAATATTGCCGTAAATATATTTTAGTAATTTTTGCTTTGAAAAATATTGATTGGCAGAACTGTTATCTATCTCATGAAATTTGACATATGTTAAATAAATCCGTGGCAGGAGGCTAACATGTAAGTAAGTAAGTAAGTAAGTAAATCTTTATTTGATCCAAATAATACCATACAGGTGAAAGACCGTGTCACAAAAATATAAATCATACTAAAATTAAACACAATAAACTAAGAAATTTTCCCCTATAACCCAACAAAATCCTTTTCTTGTAGAAAGGCATCTAGCTTATAATAACATTTTTTCAATAAAAACTTTTTCAATTTAAATTTTTGAGATTGTATGTTTCTAAAATTAATTATTGATTTGAAACTATCAGGTAGCTTATTCCATATTCCATGTCATCCATAAATATTACTGAAAACAGTGTTAGAATGAAATTAGAATGAAATATTCTAACATTGTTTTGTTCTACGAGATGTGGCGGAATAAACGGAATAAACGGATTTGACAGATAAGTAGAGAAAAACTATTCTACCTACTTCTGACTTTCTCATATTGTGGAGTGCACCCCTTGTGGTAGTTGATACATTGAAAATATTCACGAAGTTCAAATGGATTTTTTTACCAGGGCAAAAAAATCGATCTGATCTAGGACATCATAGGTATCTCCAGAAGCACATGCTCTTTCCGAAGCAACAAATAGTATAGAGCACACAAAAATAATTTTCATATTGATTCTTCCTCTCAGTTTTTCAGACGAAACAGGGCAGCACACCAACCAGCAGCAAGGAAGCTACTCGAATATTTTTCTCAAATTTATTTTAATTCTTCATGATTTCAACTTCCTTGCGATGTCACTTGCATAGAGATAGCCTTGCAAATTACCGTGAAAATGATATCCAACACTCAAGTAAACCATGAATGCTACTCGGTTAATAGGGAAATAATTTCGCTTTAACAATTATTAGTCTTCTAACAGGGCGAATAGTGATAACATTGTTTCTTTTAGTAATTATAGCGAAGTTTTTTACCACAAAGTTACAACGCGACAACTAACAGTGAATAAGAAAAAGAAAATTCTTTGCCTTTACGAAGGCACATCGAGAACATTTTTGAAACATAGATGAATTCAAAATAGTTATCATCGAAATGAATACCATTTTCAATTCCAGGCTCAGAGATCTTTTATCATGAGGTTGGAGAAATGATATTAGATTTTGTCACTGAAATGAGAGATATACCGGTTTCGGCCTTGTTGAGCCTCATCAGTATCCCGCACATCTTCAGGACAAAATCTTCATAAAAAACTTCAGAATTTATAGCAATTGGTTGTGAAGTAATGAGTAAAATATTACAAAGTACTAAGGTGGTGACATCCAATTGCGTCAAAATGAAGTTTCACATCTCCGATCAAATGCAAAAAAGAAATCTGTACTTCCTCTTTCACTGAATGAGATTTTAGCAGTGGCTCTATTCAGGGCCCGCTTGCTAGTTTCTCAAAGTGATGGAAACGCCCAATTTTTTTGTGACTGTGAAGCCTGATGTTTTTAAGAAAAAGAAAATTCTTTGCCTTTACGAAGGCACATCGAGAACATTTTTGAAACATAGATGAATTCAAAATAGTAATCATCGAAATGAATACCATTTTCAATTCCCAGGCTCAAAGATCTTTTATCATGAGGTTGGAGAAATGATATTAGATTTTGTCACTGAAATGAGAGATATACCGGTTTCGGCCTTGTTGAGCCTCATCAGTATCGCGCACATCTTCAGGACAAATTCGTCAAAATGAAGTTTCACATCTCCAATCAAATGCAAAAAAGAAATCTGTACTTCCTCTTTCACTGAATGAGATTTTAGCAGTGGCTCTATTCAGGGCCCGCTTGCTAGTTTCTCAAAGTGATGGAAACGCCCAATTTTTTTGTGACTGTGAAGCCTGATGTTTTTAAGAAAAAGAAAATTCTTTGCCTTTACGAAGGTACATCGAGAACATTTTCGAAAACATAGATGAATTCAAAATAGTAATCATCGAAATGAATACCATTTTCAATTCCCAGACTCAGAGATCTTTTATCATGAGGTTGGAGAAATGATATAAGATTTTGTCACTGAAATGAGAGATATACCGGTTTCGGCCTTGTTGAGCCTCATCAGTATCCCGCACATCTTCAGGACAAAATCTTCATAAAAAACTTCAGAATTTATAGCAATTGGTTGTGAAGTAATGAGTAAAATATTACAAAGTACTAAGGTGGTGACATCCAATTGCGTCAAAATGAAGTTTCACATCTCCAATCAAATGCAAAAAAGAAATCTGTACTTCCTCTTTCACTGAATGAGATTTTAGCAGTGGCTCTATTCAGGGCCCGCTTGCTAGTTTCTCAAAGTGATGGAAACGCCCAATTTTTTTGTGACTGTGAAGCCTGATGTTTTTAAGAAAAAGAAAATTCTTTGCCTTTACGAAGGCACATCGAGAACATTTTTGAAACATAGATGAATTCAAAATAGTAATCATCGAAATGAATACCATTTTCAATTCCCAGGCTCAAAGATCTTTTATCATGAGGTTGGAGAAATGATATTAGATTTTGTCACTGAAATGAGAGATATACCGGTTTCGGCCTTGTTGAGCCTCATCAGTATCGCGCACATCTTCAGGACAAAATCTTCATAAAAACTTCAGAATTTATAGCAATTGGTTGTGAAGTAATGAGTAAAATATTACAAAGTACTAAGGTGGTGACATCCAATTGCGTCAAAATGAAGTTTCACATCTCCAATCAAATGCAAAAAAAAAATCTGTACTTCCTCTTTCACTGAATGAGATTTTAGCAGTGGCTCTATTCAGGGCCCGCTTGCTAGTTTCTCAAAGTGATGGAAACGCCCAATTTTTTTGTGACTGTGAAGCCTGATGTTTTTAAGAAAAAGAAAATTCTTTGCCTTTACGAAGGCACATCGAGAACATTTTTGAAACATAGATGAATTCAAAATAGTAATCATCGAAATGAATACCATTTTCAATTCCCAGGCTCAGAGATCTTTTATCATGAGGTTGGAGAAATGATATTAGATTTTGTCACTGAAATGAGAGATATACCGGTTTCGGCCTTGTTGAGCCTCATCAGTATCCCGCACATCTTCAGGACAAAATCTTCATAAAAAAACTTCAGAATTTATAGCAATTGGTTGTGAAGTAATGAGTAAAATATTACAAAGTACTAAGGTGGTGACATCCAATTGCGTCAAAATGAAGTTTCACATCTCCAATCAAATGCAAAAAAGAAATCTGTACTTCCTCTTTCACTGAATGAGATTTTAGCAGTGGCTCTATTCAGGGCCCGCTTGCTAGTTTCTCAAAGTGATGGAAACGCCCAATTTTTTTTGTGACTGTGAAGCCTGATGTTTTTAAGAAAAAGAAAATTCTTTGCCTTTACGAAGGCACATCGAGAACATTTTTGAAACATATGGTATTCATTTCGATGATTACTATTTTGAATTCATCTATGTTTCAAAAATAACAGTGAATAAGCTTACAAAGCTAAAATCTCAATCGATAATAGGTTTAATCAAATATTATAAAAAAGAAAGATTGCAAACGAAGCGACTACACTTACGTCAGTGCGATCTAGTTTTTTTTAAGTCATTTAGAAAATATCTTAATGCACCAGATATAATAAGCTAAATGATGATTACGAAACACGAAGTGTAGGTCAGTGGTTAGAAGAGTTGATTTGGGTCCGCGAGATAACGAGTTCACTACCGGGCTAGATGAGAAAATTTTTAGTCGATAAATTTGGTTTAGCAGCAAAAGATGTTATTTTCTGGGCTCGACAAAGTCGAAATTCAATTTCATTAAGCATGATTTCAGCGTCATCTTCCATACGGAAAATCGTAGTACGTTTCTAACACTACTGGAAGTTACCTTTCTATAATCTTTGGGTATTATATTGAACATTTCATTCATATGTATGAACAATGAATATCTGTGTATGTCTCTTAATGTCACCATGAAAAAGTTTGTGAAAGAAAGGCACTTGAAACCTTCGCATGGTAGGAAAAGTAAAAAATGTCAATGCGAAAGAATCGCCAACTTACTGACATCTCTTTCTGAAACTGAATGAAGAATTTAAATAATTCAAAATCAAGTCGTGGGCACAAGGGTTCTCCTTGAACGAATTGCCGGTTAGAGCTTAGCGAAACATATTTTGGGTAATTTCGGTGATGTTTCAGGACGTATTGTGTCCATTTCTGGTATTTTCTTCAGAAGGAACAATAGAAATCCAAATAACATTCGGGTTTTTGAAAAAGAATTTAATTATTTCTCTGAAGGAAAACGCGAATGTTCAACTAGACTTCCTGGACATTGCAAATAATAATACCAATGAACGTGGGCTACTGAATATCTAGATATGAAGTAAACTGCAGGAATGTGCTATCATCGAACCAGCGTAGCGGTAAACCGGTTTCTGGTTATACCTCGTCATACCTATGTCATCGACACAAAGTGGACATGGGAATGGCGGATCAAACTCAATGAGGTAGGCAAGAAAAATAAGGTCTCTTTGATCTGGGTTCCTGGTCATCCGAGAATCACAAGTAACGAAGAGGCAACAAACTTGCCAGCGAGAGTGCTCGGAAACCACTCACTGGAGCAGAACCTTTCTGTGGTATAGGAAAATGTATCTATAAGAAAGAATTTCTGGAGAAGGAGAAAACTGAAAGAGAAACACTCTGGCAGAATCTCCCAGGGTTGGATCACTCCAAAAAGTTCCTTCGGATTTTGAAACTGCAAGATCCAAAAGATATTTGGATCTCAGTAAGAACCAATTACACCTCCTCACTGGCTTTCTTACAGGGCATTGTCGTCTCAGAAAGCACTTGCTGAGAATGGGCGTATCGGATACTGACGAGTGTAGATTCTGTGGGGAGCAGGAAGAAACTCCTATTCACCTAGTCACAGAATGCTTCGGCATTTTAAGCCAAAGGAAACAATGCTTTGCTCAAGAGACCTGTGGGAGTGAGGAATTAGCCTCACTGAAGCCTTCCGAGATATTGGATTTCATAAGATCTCTGGGATTGGAAGGCGAGCTGTAAAGCTTTGTCAGGGGGCACAATAGACCATAAGGTCGCAGTGGACTGTAATCCCTTTTAAACTATCAACTATACCTCGTCATCACTACTGTTTATCACCTTCATCGATGACAAACAAAAACGAGCCGCACACTTCCTTTTAATGGTGGTAGGCACTTCTCAGACATAACAATGAGAAGTGCCATCTAGCGGGGACACCGAGTCTCGAGTCTCGGCCAAGTATTGCATGAGACTCCGAAATGGAGTACTGCGATGTAATGATGAGAAAAAAGGAATATACGTGAGGATCTGTTTCATAGAGAGGTTTTGTTGGAATGAGGTTCAGACGTTTCTGCGCTAGATGGCACATCTTATTGCTATGTCTGGGAAGTTCCTTACAGCGTTGAATAAAGGCCTGCAGCTCAGCAGTCTTCGACAAAAACAACGACGAGTATAAACTCAGAAAGCGGTCTACTGCTACGGTTTTTCGATGACATTAGTTCCTGTAGTAAACTAATGAAGTAAGCCTCATGACCTAGATTTTCACTAGTATACGTTTGATGTCCTTTCCTTCGACATCTTATGAACGTCACTAACCCATTCATATTCTTTGCAAATCGAATAGACTCTTCTTAAGTTACTTGAATATATTTCAAAATTGAAAGTCATCTCATTCACTTTTCCTCGTTGCGAGATGAAGGAATAATGTTAAAAAAATAGGTTTTGTTAATGTATAATCAATGAAAAATTCTTGTTAGGAATGACCAGAATCTTTAGTATATTGGAATTTTTACTTGTCGACGTTTCGCCCACACATATAGGGCATTTTCAAGACAATATTTAGTATATGAAAATTGCAAATACACCATCATGCTAAAAAATAAAATATAAATAACATGGGACATGAGAACATTTTCACAAACATTACCTTGCATTCAAGATGACAAGGGTCTAAAAATAATAACAATATAGTTAGGTACGAAGTATTCAATTTTAATGAAATTATGATTTCAAATTCATATTTCTAGTGTGACAGCGACATCTGCAGTGAGTTTGTGAACATGAAAACAACGTGCAGAAAAAGACGAAAAACAGGGATCTGTCGCGAAAAATGCGATTCATTTGTAACATGTACTGGTTTGAAATTGAGGTTATTATCAGAGCAGGTGATACAGAGAGATTCGAGGTTTAATCGTTTCCAAAAATGCGGTGATACATTGATAGAAGGTATCGTGATCGGTTGAGAGAAACCATTTTCCAAATGGTGGATTTGGTGGAAGTGCAGAAGATCCGATTCATTAGCCTCCTCGATCATGCGATTTCAATTCCTTGGAGTATATAATTCGGGTTAAATTAAAGATGAAAAATTATTGATGAAATCCGTTAGATTACACAGTTTGAAAGTACCTTAAAGAAAAAAATTATGCAACAGAGGTAAATTCACCTTGAGAATTGAAGGACAGAATTCAACGTCACTTCAATGATATCATAGCTTACTGCCAGGCGTTAAGAAGATTGATGGATTATTTAGAAAAAAGGATAAAATTTTGGAGTTGTGAAATCGGAAAACATTTTGAACACCTACTCTAATTGAAGTTTTCTTTATGTTATTAGTCTTTTCTTTTATTATTATTTTTTGTTCACTTAAAACATTTATCAATACTTCATACCAGTATCGCTTATTACTTCATAATTTTCAAATCAAAAATATTCCAAAAACAGTAAACAGCATCGACTTTTATCAAGAGTACCTTTCAGGTGTAGAATTGAATGATGTTTAAGTTCGCTCGAAGTTTAGATTAATAAATCTAATATAAAAAAGTTATCTTCAATACTACTTGGTACAAACCTTGTTACTAACACCCTGAGAGTTAGCAATGAAAACGAATTCACTGTATGTTTCACTTTCCAAAACGTAGTTGTATAAAATTGAATAAGAATGTTGCCAGTAGTTTCGGCAATATCGTAAAAAATGTGTTTATTTTTTTCTTCTTCAACTATCGGATGGCGTTACAAAAATTTTTCACTGAACAAACCCCTATTGATTCTCAGTTTTTCATCTATCCTAGAGAGAAAATCACCTTTTTTTAACACTGCTACCTTTTCTTTCATAATCAGGTTTGGCTGTCCAGACAACATCCACATTTGACAAGGACAAAAAATAAATTTTTCGAAAAAGCAATGAATAGCTGTTTAAGGAAAGTTATTCAGGTTCTCGAAACGCACCGTAAACTTTCTGTGTGATTATTGGTTGCTGAGATATCGATACAGAAACTTAAATGTTGAAAATTTTTTTGTCGCTTATTCGTCTAATATTATTCTAAAACTACTCAATCTTCCAAATGTTAAAGTTATGACCAGAAACGGGAGACCTGGGACTGCAAATTTTTTTTTGTTATTACGGCCTTCTGAAAATTGCTCAAAAACTTGTATTTTGATACCTCAATACCATTCGTGTATTACCTACTTCAAAAACTGCGGAACTTCTTGCATGATTTTATCCTGCAAGATGTAGCAGAATCAACACTGTGCTAAAAACATTTTTAAAACGCCCTCACGTAAATAATCACTTTTAACAGTGTTGGCTGTCCTCGAAAGTGTCTCTTTTGTTGGCAGTTGTACAATAATATTCTTTCTTCTTCAAATTCTGCAAGATTTTGATTTCACTTCTATGATGAGTTCCATGAAATAATTAAATGAAGTAATATTTGGTTTCAACTCAGCTATTCTCTGCGTCTATGAAAATTCCCTCAAAAGAATAAAAATGAGAAATATTTAATACTTTAATCAAGCAACTTTTCATTTTATAACAAAAAATTCAATCGTTCAAAATCTGGTAAGATCGACACCTTTAGATTTCAAAGTTTCATCACACTTGGCCCTGTACTTTCCATCCGGATCGAATCTGTCCAAAGTTTTCTTTCCATATTCGGGCTTGTGCTCGTACAGAAAAATCTGCCATTCTTTTCACTTCACCCAGCAGCTTTTCGGAGCATTCAGCGCAGCATGTTTCCAATATTTCGGGGAAAAATTCTGGAATCAAGAACAATCAATTTCGATTTACAGGAACTGTTTTCATCTTTCATGCGTTTAACAAATTCTTTATGCTGTCCTGACGGAGTATGTCAAAGCAAAACTGAAATTGGCAGAACTGCTTCCGAAGGCATGAATTTTCGAATTGCCATTTGCAACAAGTATATCTGCCACGATATTTTGTTTATTTCAGTTAGGTTTTGTAGATTACTGTCGATGGTGTGACTTATTACGGTTAACTCTATAGTGAAGTTTGACATTTTTCAGTTTATGCGTACTCGGAACATTTTGACATAAGAGCAGTTTCTTTTGTTAACAGTAACTTGAAGAATTTATCTCGGGGAAAAATGAAATTTTATAGTAATTATCCTCGCGCGATTATCATCAAAATTTTCGGAGTGGCTCAACTCTGCAACAGTGTAACGATTGACTTGATACATTTTTTCGCGATAAAGCTCTATCAAGGACCACCTTTTATCGATGGTATGGTTTTTCTGGAAAAACCCCAGCAAACTAATTGCGGTCGCAGGGAAGTTGTGAGGAATTCACATTGTGGAAGTGCGAATTTACAATGTTTAGGTATCTCAAAAATGGCCACCAGTACTAACTGGAAAATGCTCAATGTCCGCATCATTGCATAATGCATAATTACCCAGTACATCACAGTAGTTGCATTGAAGGTATCAAAGATAGCATGTAGACGTTTTTAGGAAAGAGTATTAAACGAAATGAGTTACTGACAAGGGCGGACATAGCTTTTTTTCGTGGCGGGAGGGTATTAACTATTGAAAATGAATAACTAGAGACTTCGCGAAAACAATTAAAGAAACAGAAAAATTTTAAATTTTTTATTTCAACAGGAAGTATCTCAGTGAAAAATTGTCGTATAGAAAATAAAAAACCAACTTCTGGAGCTTGAAGATTCTTGTTTCTGAGATTATTTTTTAACAATTTTTCGGTGTATCAGTGGCCGTGCAATAATCGGATATAGCACGAGGAAAGAGATTTGAAAAATTTTTCTCTTTTTTTTTTAAATCAAAAATTTTTTTATTCTTATTTTACTTTCAAAACAAAACTTTAACGAAATCCTTCTAAAATTTTTTTTTTTAATTCCGGAAATTTTTGAAAATAAAAAAAATTTTCTATAATTTATTTAGAAAAAAATTAGTGAACAGTAAAAAAATAATGTAATTATTGATTGATTGAGAAAATTAGGTCGAGTTTAAGGAACAAAAAATTTTTCCCTTAATTTCTTCAAAATTTCAATCAATCGGTTCAAGAAAGCTGCTGAACCGGTTTCTCCACCTATTTAGACGGGACTTTGGGGAACATCAGGCTGTAAAATTTTTTCATATTTATGAAATTCTCCGTTCTTCGCGTTGCTAGAACGCGATTGTTTTTTGTACATTTGTAGATAAGAACATGTGAGAGCAATTTCAGTTAGAATTTTTATTCATTGTATAATTCGAATTTAGTTAATATAGTGCTATCTAAACACTAATTATTTTTCCATATTGAATCTCTCATGCAAAATCAAGAGTTATAACACTAAGCTTTTCCGCCAATATTGACGAAGATACAGTTCATTAAGTAAAAAATGGTTAAGTGGCATTTTTTTGCTATTTTCCACGTTTATGTGACGGGTGAAACCAAATTTTTTTTTGAATTGAGCAGAACAGATTTTTGGAGGAAATTTTCTGATGAAAAGGAAATCACCATGGTTCTGGAGATGTCGGCGGTTGAGTGAAAGGGGATCATTTTGCATTCAAAACAGTATATCTCGAAGATCAATGGTTATATCTGAAAGTAATGAAAAGCAAGTTGGAGCTGAAGGGATAGGTTGTGCGACATTTGCATCGGTCAAGTTAAACAAATGTTTTCCACGCGCGTAGAGGAAAAAAAAATTTGAAAAATTTTGAAAATTTTTTTCTTCAGGCTTTATCCGTTGACTACCGGCACTCCGAAAAATTGTGAACCAATAGATTCAGAAACAAGAGTCTTCAAGCTTCAAGAGTTGTTTTTTTTTTGTTCTCTAAAAGACCATTTTTCACTGAAATAAATCCTGTTTGAAAAATCACCAAAAAGGGTTGAATATTTTTCTGTTCCTTGAAACTGTTGCTCGAAGTATTTATTGACAATATTTGGGAAATAACGAATTTAAAATTATAGTATGAAATTTTTTATGTGCATCACGTTGCGTTACCCTTGGTTTCTGAACTGCAACTTACAGTATTACAGTATAAAAGTTATATTTAAATGCAAATTTTGAATTACGTGGTCGTCAATATGATATGGAATTTTGAAAGTCAATATTCCGCGTCTGAATCTAGTTCAGAACATCAAGATTTCATAACTGACGAATTTTCCTGAACAGTGGTTCATAACTACATTCTTAACCTTGTATCGAAGGAGAGGCAGGTACGGGGTAAACATGACAAAACCATGTCGCGTAGATTCAATAATTTTTTGCTCGAATCAACACTCGTTTAACCTGCTGTAACTCTCAAAGTATCCATTGAAAAACTATACGATAAAGGGCATTTTTTCATCAGGAATAAATGCCGCAGATAATAATCACATTCATTTTTATAGTGATTCATTGCATGCCAGTCAAAAAACCCTCTTCAAACGCACTTCTATTTTGGATTGAATTGAAAATGTTAAAAATTGCTATCGTGGGGTGTCTTCGGCAGTTAGATATATGCCGTCGTGGACTTTTTTTAGAACTTTTCGAGAACTACAAAATTGTAAAAGCCGGAAAGTACCGGGATTTTTCATGAAAAATCGTTTATCTTTTCTTATTTCTTCGTTATATAGGGACGAACTCTACATAACAACCTCGAGAAAAAAATTTTCCACGATATAGTGAAAGTTTCATCAAAATCAGTCATCTGGTTCCTGAGTCCATAAAGGACAAACAAACACAAGGACATTTATTATATTAGTATGGATGTTGCAAACGAAGATTACTCGATCGAATCGAAATCGCAGCAGAGTTCACTTCAATTCACTTGATATAATCTATGCTTCAGAATATTTTCTGAAATAAAATTTTTCACAAATGTAGATATATTTATTGATATGAAATTTCCATATCGCGGCTGCAAGTGATACTTATATCCATAAAGCCTTATCGAAAAGTACTAGGAAGTTTGGTTCAAAAGATGTCGCATGGTATATTATTCCGCTTTCTAATAACATCACAAAATCACCATTAAAAAAATGTCAACAGAGATAAGTCGCAATGTAGTAGCAATGTTCACCTCAACGGAACGGCTCTATATCATGTTACATACAACACCTATTGAAGTCAAGTTGGGGAAATAGCAAACTCAACAATAAGTGTATGTAAATGTCCACAATGTGAAATCCTCAGTTAATCTCAACGTCTCAAAGATGATCTTCAATGTGATATTTTTTGATATTCCTCGCGACTCACAGTTACACTATAACAACCTAGGATAGTCAATTCTGAGTGGAACTCAACCATTTCTTTGCTAGTTGTTCGATATTTGAAAAAAAAAACTAAGAATAGAATAGATAACTATTCTGAACCTTTAAATTTTAAAATATTAGTCAGATTAAAAATCTTGTAAGGGCCGGTATTATAACACGTGTCAACCGAGAATTGAGACTTAACCTCAGCTTGAAGGACCTTTTTGGCAATTCTCGATTGACACGTTTAAAGAACCGGTCCTTACAAATTCAAGTGGCGTATCCTGGACTTCAACGCCCCATGAAACTCCCAAAACTCTAGGCATCTATTTGAAGTCAAATGGACGCACAAAAATTAATTAGATCACAAAACTGTTTTGAAGTGAATAAATAAAGACCATTTTTTGAAACTGAAAACATTCGGACGAAAATAATAATTTAATGAAGAAAGGCAGGAAATTGCACTGAAAATAAGACGATAGAGTAATATGAATCATGTTCGTAACTAAATAAACTAGAAAAAAAGTAATAATTATTTCAAATGTTCTCTTACTCCTCAACTCTTGGGCATCTGGAGTGCACTTTACCCCATCGAAAAAACAATTGAACATGTTCTGAAGAAGGCGACCGCTACTTCTCACGGCCTCAAAATCAATTTTAGCCAGCACACGATCTACATCTTTCAAGTCACAGTTAACTGTTGTCGCAACAGTTGCGAGCACACAGAAAAGTAATAGTTTCATCGTAGAAGTTGGATTGAGGAATGATTGTTGGAACGAATTTCAAGTCTTAATATACTGACGAGTTGAAATGCAGCGAAAATTTGCGGATCATTAGCATTGGCATCATCTGATTTGATCTATCGTCATTTTTTCTGCTTTTTCTGGACCAATTACAATCGGGATGTTCGATTCCAAGGTGAAATCTGACGAATACAATTGATTGAATAATGAGAAGGAACTCAATCCAGAAGAAGGTACTATTTTTTTCATACTCGTGAGCGCTAAGCTTCGACCTTCATATGTGAGGTAACAAAATTTTATACAATTTCAATTCCATTCGAGCTATATCCAAAAATCTGTCTGGAATGACTCATCAAAACAAACAAACTTCAAGGCCTGCAGGAAAGAATAATCTGTTTATTTTGGGAGATTGATGAAGTGTCAGATTTGAAATTTTCAATTATCTGATAGTGACATGCAGATAATGGTGTTTCGAGAAATATACAGGTTGCAAGTAATATTGGTTCGCAGATATTGGAACATTCATTTACTTTCAGGAAACAAACGCTTATTCACAGGATATAAAAAAATATTATAACCTGCTTGCCAGTTGTAAACCTCCCTATCGAAAGTTCAACAAATGCAGGAAATATCATTTCATAATTCCCTTCAGGCAATATAAAATCATATTAATATTATACACTAAATAAAAATTATTGGGAAAAACAGTCAGTTTCAGTTGTAAATCAGAAAAACTCTTGTTTAAATCATTCAAGCTTTCTCTAGCTCTCTTATTGTGTTAATTACAAGAACAGAAATCAACATGATAAAACTCACGTTTGAGTTGAGGTTATAATGAAGCAAGTTCATCTTCAATTTACTTCAGAAGAAATTCTTATCATCAAAAACAGTTTCTCTATATAAATTATATGTAGAGGGTGGGCAAAGTTAGTGAAACTTGAACTACAACTTTTTAACTATGGGAAAGAGAGGAAAATGAATGACACGTTAAGGTGGTCTTTTTTAGAAACACTGATAATGCCGTGAACTGCATTCCTCTATCTTCTTATGTTTTCGAGTTATAGGCCAAAATTGAAATCTGGTCGATATCAACTGGTGCTCTGTTTGTGCCAGGATGTTGAAATTGAATCATCATACAGGCACTTGTTTCATACGTAATTTGTTTTTTCCAAGAGGTTTCCTTCCTGTGTTATAAAATGAAATTGTGTTTTTTTCTTATGGAAGAATTAGTTTGAAGGAGTTGGAAGGCTTAGAAAGAATCGCCAGTTTTTTCCCTTTTCAGAAATATATCATACATCATACATCGCGCTCAGACTCGTTCAGATATTATGAAAAATATAGTTTGTATGTGAAATTTGAATTATTGAGTTTTAAGTAGTCTGAATCACAGAATAATATGTCTCTACGCATGGTGTCATTAACATTTTGCGATTGAATACTTGATTGAATTCTGCGTCATTTGATGTCTGTTCAGAACAACTGTCAATTCGAAGTCATTATTGCCGCTAAAATAAGACATTTTCACCTACCTATTCCTCGTAGTTTTCGAACATTTCCATATTACCGGTAATAATGACTTCGAATTCAAATAATTGTCAGTTGTTCTGAACAGAGATCAAACCACGGAGAATTGAATCAAGTATTTAATCGCAAAATAATAATGACAACATGCGCAGAGACATATTATTTGGTGATTCAGCTAACTAAATAGTCATAAATTCAAATTTCACATACAAACTATATTTTCATGATATCTGAATGAATCTGAGGGTGATGTATGATATGTGATATATTTCTGAAACGGGACAAAAATGACGATTCTTTCTAAGCCATTTCAAACTGTTGCTCCATTAGAAAAAACAAAACTTTATAATATAGCTCAGGAAGGAAAACCTCTAAAATGTATAGATTTCATTCTCTCACGGTTAAAAGTTGTAGTTCAGGTATCACCAATTTTGTCCACCCTATACATGAATCATAATCGAACCATCAATAGTTCAACAGATATGAACAGATTTAATGAATTTCACAATACACACTACATGAAATCAGAAAAATCCAAAATAACTCAAGAATTATTCATTTTAGGAGCATGAACATGTTGGAACATTATCATTGTTTTTCTCCACAGAATCCAACGCAGTCATAAAAAATAGTGTTCTAACTTGAAGACCGGAGGTTCGGCCAATTTTGAGGCCAATTTTTGACCCAACATATAGAACACCCTGTGATGAGTATTTCAAAATTCTAGAGATGTACAATATTTTCACAGTCTTCGACTCCAAAAATGTGAGAACGGATTGTGCTTAAGATATTTAGTATAGGAATAAACATAATTCCGAATACTGTTCTTTTTTTCTTCTTCAGTTTTTGTTGATAGTTTAGAAAGTATTTCGACGAATGCAACAATTTGAATGGGAACGTATTCAGAATTGAATACTCTATCAAAATTGGAAACGAAAAAACAGAAAAAAAATTTTTTCGAACGGTGGTCAAGCTTGAAAAATATTTTAGCTCGGTAGATAATGTCGAACAATATCATAATCCCAAATTTCAAATAGGTCCTGTTCTCCAGAAACATTTTCCTCGTTGACAACCTCGGGAAATATACTATTCATATTTCCCTAGTTGTAATAATAGCTATTTTGTGATCTCAAGTCATTGAACCATTAAAATTTTGTGATTGGCGCATAGAGCATGTTAGAGTTGAAGCTGAAGTATGAAGCTATATCGAAAAAGTTTTTGCTTACAAACGTCCATTCGTCCAAGAAGTAATACACCTCGGTGTAGTCGTCAATCAATTGTAAGCTCCCGTTTCAGCTGATTCTCTTTGCTTAATATTTCCGTGACTATTCGTTTGTATTTATTTATGGCTACTCAAAGTCTGACCCTGCCTGACCTGATATAGATTAAATCATCGAATAATAATGGGAATTAACTGGTATTTCAGTTTCACAGTGATATAGGATGTCTGGTAAACAAGTGCTTTCTATATTTCGC
>CM076609.1:20106172-20343360 GCA_038502775.1 Hippodamia convergens | reverse complement strand
CCCGAATTATTCATATCCGCCCAACAGGCATGGCATAAATAACAGATCGGAAACGTTAATATGAAATATTCGCACGTAGAATCTGCCGACTTGCCTAAATCTTCGGTTAAAACGAACGGACTGCTGCTCATTTATCATTCGCCACCGAAGCGCAAATGATAAATTAACTTCGCCACGCCCATCATTAATAATGATTTCCCAGGCGATTTTTACACATAAATTGTGATAATATAGCTGAATTTATGCCGCCATTGTGTATCCATCTACTTTTACACCGAAAAGATTTACGACCCTTCTCGAACCCGGGATTTTGAATTATCACAAATGAATATTTCTTTCCTGTGGACGGTTGGAAGGCGAGAAGATGGCCTACTAGAGGTATTAATGGTGCCAATCATCATTTTCATGATGGACGAAAGATGTTGACTCATGATTCGTATCCTTCAATTGTTATTGGAAGGATTTCCTTCAATTCACAACAGATCGCCTTGAATAGACAATAAATATGTTGAAATTAATGTGAATGTCCTCTACACAACTAAAATTGTGACCATTGCTTGTTGCTTATTCGAGTTGAAAAATGAAGTGTTTGAAAAATACCTTCGTTTTGTTCAGTTTATTCGTTTTTCAATTAGAGCAGAGAGTTCTCTCGCTCTCTTAGTTTCTTCGGAAATCTTTCGTTGTCAATCTAAAAGGAGGGGAAAATAAAGAAACTGACAATTCATCATCGTCAAACAAAGTTAGGGTGTAACACTCTTTCAAGAACTACCTTCCAGATGAGAATCGAAGTTTTTGGAGGACAATTTAAATTTCCTGCTTTTGTCAAATGAAAGGACCAACTGCACCACATGGATATAGAGAACACCCCTGACCTTGCAAGAGTTGGGATTTATGTCGAAAGGGTGCCCTCAAATAACTCTAAAATTCGTAAAAGGCCTTTACCAATTAATAGATACGTCAAGTGATGAAAAGTGTATATTGTGTACAATTTTCGTAGGGACTGCAATCATTGAAAAGGGACATGCGTTTTTTGTGAACCTATATCACTTTTGTTAAAAACTTTTGAAGTCACCAACAGAAATATTCCAACCACTCTTGGTCCTGAAATACAGGTCAAAATGAAAATGTAGTCTGTCGAAAATATTTAATTTCTCATGCTCTTTCTCAGATAGCACAACTCAAAATAAAAAAGCTGATAATGAATATTTCTACATAAGAATCCGTGAGATACAATATCTGTAAATTGTACATGTGATCCCCGATGGAATAAAACAACTCAGAGATTGCAAATTCAAAAAGAAATTCAGAGAAATATTGCTTAGTTCTCTTCAATCTCCGGAGAATAAGAAAAGGGGAGAATATGTGGTAATTTCTATATTTTGTTATTGTTTAAGTTTGATGCATTTTTTTTCTAATGTCACAACAAGGGTTTAGTGGTAGAACACTCATGGGTGAAATTTCCCTTGAGATTTCTGTTTATGAAATAAAGGCCTTTTTATTATTATTACAACAATATAGCAGACTAATTTCAAATACTTCAACACATTTTGTTCTATTTATACTTTAGAGAACAATGTGCTTAGTCATTGTTTTCGGGGTAGCTTTGAACGTGTTCAATGAAGCTCAAGGTCTGAAAACAACTTGGTTTTTTCTCGTGGAAAATGTTTCGCTCTTACAAAAGAAAACATGGTGCAGAAAAAATATGCTACTCATAGTTCAGGTTCAGAAATCTCAGGAATGCTCCCGGTGAAATGAATTGACAAAAAAATTTCTTTGCGTGAGTTTTCCTGGCAATAAGTATTTGGTTAATACTGGTCCCTTCTCAGTACCAACAAACAATGATGACGGCATGTGAATTCTTGCCGAAACGTTTGAATATATCAACAATATAGATAATGGAAATAGCTCAAATAATGTCCCAACAGTAGTATTCGATACAACCCGAAAAGATGATAAGTAAAATCAAAAACTAAATAAAGATCTTGGTTGTTTAAACGGAGTATTTTCGAGTACGAAAATAAAAAAGGAACCAAAGATCATCATATATGAAACACTGGTGAAGATCACTTAATTTGGGTTTCTCTCCCAGTCTCTAAAACAAGAAAAATCCCCGCTTGAAAATTTGAACCCTAATTTATCAAGGGCCAAAACATTATAAAAATAAATTGTGGACAACACTAAACACAAAGAAAACACTGCCACAATTCTATGAAGTTGTATGAAATCTAGAGATTGTCTGACGAAGGAGTCTGGAGTTAGACTGCGCAACGTTACGCTTCAGAGTTCAAAGTGTTTTCTCGCGTTTCATTGTTAGACAATTTCTTCTTGTAAAGTTGAATACTTTTTCCAAACACCATGTGATTTAAAATACTTACTAAATTGCATTTTGAACGAAAACTCGAACATGAACTCAAAAATGTTGACCAGTAGAATCCTACTTTACTCAGCTCGGTTTCTGCATCCTAGTAGAACATCTCTATTCTCTGATCATGTTTTGTCTCTTTTCAATATGTCTGATTTTTTCTTGGATAGGTAACAGTGTAGAAATAGCTTGTACTAAATTTTCTCCTAATAAAGGCGGTTCATTATTTTATAATTATTATTATTTGCGAAAGTATTAATGGCTTACTATTTGATAAACGGACATTAATATGAAACTTCCTGATTTTTGTGGAAATTTATTGAAAATTAGGTTGTCATGTTTCCGTGTACTTTTAAAAAAATCGCGAAAATTTGACAGGGTTCCATCAAAAAAATACCATGTTCGTGACCAATCTTGAAGAGATTGTCATCTGATCTTGATCTTGATTTTTTTTCATAGGAAATAAGAACAAGCTGTTTATGCTTTCTGTACAAACTAGTAATTCCTGATTTTCTGCATTCAAATTCTAAAAATGAAGGAAATATAATTCCATCAGTTCGAATATACATGCAGAAAAATTTTTTTTCAATACTCGATCTACTGTCTGTTTCAAATTAAAAGAATTATCCATCGAGATTTGCTGGATTCTTGCAAGATTAATTGGAATTTTTTTCCTGCTTTTCATTTCGAGAGATGTTATTCAAATATACCTATGTTTCATCGATTGAAATCAAGAAATATTTTCTTAGAAAATGGGAGGTCCGGCAAGAAGATCGAATTGAGGAAAAAAGTCACCATGTCGGCAGAGTCTCGTTAGCCCCTTCACTTATCTACCATTTCGGTCAATATAAATTTTCGTATATTCGTCCGTCCGTGTCATATGGAATGGGGTAGTTTTCTGGGATCCTAATGGTTATTGCTTTCCTCCGGAGCGGTCATATTTGCGTTCCATCTAATGCAATGTGTGTCTGCTATACATCAACCGATATGTGCTGTGTCTAACTCGTAAAACTTTTCCTTTCGAAGCACAGGCTTGTATTGAAATAGAAAAAACGAAATACAGGACCTATATTTGGATTTTGTTCTGCGCTGATTCCAGAAATTAAATCTTCGAATTTAAAATTTCTCGTTATTTCAATTATCGTTTTAGTTTTTTTGCAGGTTTGTGATCGAGACCTTTCATTTTTCGGTGGACTACTGGCAGATTGTAATTTTGTAGAAGAGTCTTTGATCTGGTACTGAATTTTGGGTATATTAGTATTCCGAAAGAAAAATCTTCAGAACACGTCTTTCGGCAACTTTAGGAATATCTGAATTATATTATTAAATTTTTGTGTGAGATATGTTGAATTATTCAATCATTATTTCGAGAAGATTGTGCTGAGCTTTTGAAATTGTAGATGTGCAATCTTTTTTATTTTGAAATCAAAACATCCTACTATAAAACAACTCATCACATGTTATGAACGTTTGCGAGTTTTCGATTTGTTTTTTTTATATTTCAGAATATGTCATTTTCGTTTGTTCTTTTTATTCTGGAAATTCCTGTAGTATATCTCAGACATTTTCCTGCAGCGTTGTTGTTTTAGATTTAATGTCATTTAAGCAGCATTTCCTTGAAGAATGGCTGACACCGCATGTACAATATTTTCTGACGATTCAAATAGGTTTCGCAAATCAATACAAATACAAAAGTTTATTTCGTAGTAGACATAATATATTAAATGTTTAGAATTGTCAGCAAGATTTAAAGTATGGAAACTGCAAAATACAGCGAAAAACCAAAATATGAGAAAATTCAGCACGATGCGTATTAAATCTTTGGTTAACAATAACTCAAGGATAAAAAAAACACAAGACCCTAAACCAAAATGGTTTGAAAAATATTCATGGAAGAAAAAGTATATTACAGTGCAAAAAAATTTTTTAGGCTGAATTAAACAAGTCTCAAGTTTGCTCCGTTTTGTGATTAGGCAACCTTTCAAAAATCTTCAGCCAGCGCATATCTGGATGGGGATATAGAGATCATTCGAATTTCTGGTTTGATTTACATCTCCACACTTTCTAAATGTTTTCAAAAATGATTGAAGTGCAGACCAATATGTGCATGCTGCAGACTGTTAATATTTTTTCTCTGATAAATATAGAGAAAGCCAATACATGCTTTTTATAATCTTTTTTCGTACTACAAGAACTTTTCTAATATTGCTAGCATCACCCAGATAAGAAGCCCTCAAAGAAGAACAGAATTTACACTACCGTAATGATGTCTTGAAATTTCGAATAGGTATTCGTTGAAATATCTAATTATGATAATTGTTCATACTATATTAATGTCCCTTTAGTTAATTTGTTTCAGTTTCAGAGGGACGCTTAGGACTATCATTCATTATTCATCAATACAGATAAACTAGCAAAAATGTTTGACAGTCAATTAAGTGCCCCATAACCACAAGAAATTGTCTTATTCAGTTATTTTTTCCGAGTTGGACACAGGAGTGTCATTTTGAGTTAGGTATATATGAGCTCGAGCCAGACTAAGACTGCTGTTTCATTCCTTCATAGTATAGTGATATTGCCCTGTAGCTTCAATTTAACGGTACCAGGTTGTTCTAACAGCTTCTCTCGGAGCACAAGCCGAGTTTATTTCTGTTACTCGAGTTCAATCTTTTTCTCTGTAGTATTAACAATATGCCCCAAAAATCGTTTTTATTTTTTTTCACATATACTTGCGTCCGAAATCAAACACCCCTACAGTTTAAGAATTTCACGCCTGGCTGTAACTTCATCCTTCGCAAATTTTCAAAGCTTACTCCTGCCAACGGGCGACGTTGGTATCGAATTCAAGTATCTCACTGTCGTTCCAAAATAAAAGCCCGGAACCACAAGATGAAAGTGAACATTATCCCGAAATATGCCGTAGCTGACGAAACGTGGAAACGCTCCCACAAATAAAGGCGGCACCGCGTTAATTAATTTGAAAAAAGGCACATTTCCCATTTATCAAAACGAGGCCCTGTTCCTTTATGCGCTACATAAATTTTCCGGCTGGATGCGTGGGTTCAAAAGATCGCGCTTTTAATGCATGCAGATGACAGGGTTATAACGTTTCTCCTAGCGTCATTAGCTCTTTAATAAAGCCATGTAGACATCACTAGACATCATGTTTGTAATGTTTGTCAGCACCGAGCTCGTTTCGAGAGATCTGAGGGCAGGCCTTAAGTGTAGCGGATGCGCGCTGTGGTTATTCATTTCCTGTAGGTGAAACTTCATGAAGATTGTCTGGGATCAAGAACGATATAATATATGTACATAATTATTTGCTTTTACCTCAGGGATTCGATGGAGCCTAACGTAAACCCTGTAAAAGTAACTGGAGGTTTCATGAAATAATGTCAAACTGAAACCTGGTGATCTCTATGCAATAATCGATATGAATATAGAGATTTAACGTTTATCCAGATAATATCAAAATATACGGTGTAATAAAAGTATATTCAATATTTTTACAAGTGAAACCAAGCTTCAATTACAAAACCGATACCTTATGCCTCTCTTAATCTTTCCTCCCTATCGGCAAAAAATCCGTACAGTCGATTGCTCCACACGCTTCTATTGAAGTTCATTTTTCACCAGTAAAATTGTCCATTTGAAGGTGAACAATTTTGCTTCCGGAAAATTCTCCAACAACAATCAAACTCCAATTCTTCAACATCATTATTTCTTTTTCACAGTTCTTGGCTGTTACAGATAAAACTAGGGTTCAATCTCTTTCTAGTATCCTTCTGACTGTAGAGCAGGTAGACAATATCATTGCCTTCAGTGGTACACTGATATCTTTAATTACGGAAGAGTCATCTGTCATATTCCTCATCAGGATGTAGATGATTGCTTATCCACATCTTTAGAGCAGCCGTTTATCTTTCATGCACAACTTCATATTTCCTTTCTCGTCCCATGAAAATGATACTTTTTTAATTTGCATGTGCGAAGATACAAGAGGAAAACGGAAGAATTCCAAATATGGTTGGCTTTTGCCAGAATAAGTGCACTCACAGAGAAGAGCGCATCGAGCTGCTAAGCTGCCTTATTGGATTTCACATACGGCAAATTAGTGGTTGTATGTAAAGGTATAATATACACTTCGTTTTCAGACCTTTTTAATTAGTGAATTAAATCTGTTATGATATTTATTCAATGCAATCATTTCGAGAAATAAAAAGAAGGTGATAAATCGTTTTTTAAATATTTTCATAAAATGAAGTGTGTAATATCCAAAATTCATACAATTTCAATGATTCCTGTGGTACGCGAATACTAAGTTTTGTATCGAAAGAATCAATATTGTTTAGTTTTTTCGCCACCGTATGAGAATTTTCTCAATGTGTTAGAAGTGACGAAAAGCTTTTCGATGTCAAAATGTTTTTGTTCGATCTGGCTGCTTGAAAAATTCTGTTTTATATACAGGAGTGTCCCACTCGTAGTGCCCATTAGAAGTTCATGGAGAAATAATTATTCGATCAATTTCAAATTTTGAATGGATATATATATGACCAGTTTTTGATGGATCTTCAACTGCCACATTCATTTTATATATCATCCCCTATAGCCATCTAGAGTCTAGAGCGTTTTGTGAAAATTGTTACGTTTTAAAATGGAGTTTGAGTTTCTTTTTTTTTTTTATTGCTGATCCTATGGGTAATGAACGACAATGTACTTTAATTATAATATTTCTCACCTATAGGAGAAATCAATTACAGTTTTAATTATATTACAAATGAAATGAAAATTTTTCTGCTTTACACCATATGGTCAGGCATATATACAAATGATGAGGCTTGTAGGACACTGAGAATCAATCTATTTTTTTAAATGAGTTACCGGAAAGATATTTAACACTCTGTAGTCAAAATAACGTTTTGTTATACTGTGAGGAAAAAGGAGAGTGTCAAAGTTGGAATCAAAAAATCCAAAAACTCGATTTTTTCGAAAAGAAACCGTATTTTTTTCACTCACATATGAGTTTGTGGAGTAAAATAAGTGAAGTCTATTCGAGGTTTCGTATATCTGAAATGTACCATTTTCGATATATTTAGAAATAACTGCTACGGCTCAATATTAATATAGTATAATCTTTGTTCGCCCTTTCATGAAAATCTTTGACTATATTCACAATATTTCATCAAGCTTCTGTTGTTGATATTCCCCAAAACTTATCTCATTGTTCAAAGAAAACGACCACTAGTTTTTTTACTGCTCATAATGAAAATAACCAGTCATTTTCTGGAAAATATGACATACCTATCGAAAGGTTAAATTGTAATGCATATATCAGAATAGACAATTGAATCATACAACATTTTGAAAATTTCGTCCACCTACTTCCGAACATTTTTCGCACCTTCCCAATATTTCTTGGTTGGTTGATTTCGTTATTCATTCTGTAACAGAATTCTGCCAATACCTTGCACGATAAATTCTGCAGTTGGAACAAACCTGGATTATTTTGAATGAAGTCATAGAGATTCTTATGAAAGAGTGAACATAGATCATAATTGATACCTCGCATATAATAATATGCTCGTTGCTAACAGTTATTTCGGAGTAACTCGAAAATGATACATTTTAAATATAATGAACCCTTGAAAGTCTCTACTCATTTCTTCTAGAAAAATTTAAATGGTAGTGAAAAAATTCGGTTTCCATTTGGAAAAATCGAGTATCTGACTTTTTTGCAATCATAACTTACAGTTTTTCCTGAATATCTCGGAAATTGTACAATTTGGATTTAGAGAACCAGAGAACCCTGGATCAAATCTTTCTATTTTCACCTCACAAATTGATATGTGGGTGAAAAAAATATGGTTTTCATTTGAAAAATCGAGTTTTTGCCTTTTTTCGAATTTCAACTTTGACTCTCTCATTTTACTTCCCAGTATATCAAAACGTAATTTTTTCTACAGAGTTATGTTGAATGTCTTTTCCGTGACCTATTTCAAAAACCAGATCTGAGATTGTGTGTTGCGTCCTCATTGAATTCTCAGTGTTCTACAAGCCTCAATTTGTAAACTTTTTCGAAAAACAGTGAATAACTTGAAAACGGCTCCAGATGGCTATACTAACAGAAACATAAAATTATTGTGACATTGGAAGATCTATCCGAAAAAGTCATAATATAAAGGGTGTTCCATTTGAAATAAGAATGTTGATACCACTTCCGGTGAAAGTGGAAGTCATCGATATTTAAAAATATAGCATAAATTGGCTTTTATCTTCACACAAAATTTGAAATCGATCGAATATTATTTCTCCATAAACTTCTAATCGGCACTCCCGTTAGGACAATATATTACTACCCAATGTCTCAACTTCACAAAATATTTATTTTTGCAGCGAGTTTATCCGATTTTCTCTCAAGTTGGAATTTTGCTAAGAATGATAAAAATGGCTGCAACGTCAGATTTGCTGATATCATTCTAATTTTTATGAATGAGTTTGGCGTCATCAGTTAGTATGCGATGGTGAGAACTGATTAACAATTCTCATTTATCTCAAGTGAAAGAATGAGAACTTTTCAATTCTAATATTATGAATACTGAATACTATAATGAAGGGAACTTCTCCAACTCTCTACTAGCTGAAAATACATTAAAAACCCTCTTCCTCAAGCAGCCAAATAACTACAAAATAGCAGTTAATGCCATAGCATAAATTTCTCTAGGTAAATAAAACATGATTCTCGATTCCTCGCTTTTATTAATCGTAAAATAATTGCTGAAATATAGGGGCCATTATGTTCAGAAGTTTCGTAGCGAGCTGCTGGCATGGATAAAAACAAATTGTTACATAATTTATGCCGCATCTTAAAAACGGGGAGATTTATAATTGTCTTGGGTTTTGTTTTATGTGACAGTGTGAAAGATAACAAAGAAACTGTGGGCCAAGTTTAAGGAAATAGCTTTAAATATCTGTCGTAAACAAGCGAGCACAAGAAAGTTGTTAGATGTGGGGTCTCGATAGGGAAACAGCGTCTCGGGTTTGTAGGAGCAGTAGCGTATCAAGGATTTGCAGTTGTATCTTGAAGCAAAATCAATATCCAGGATGTTGAAAATTTTATAAATTAAAGCTCTTTATAAATTCTTTATTTGTTGTTGAAGACTATCGTTTTTGGAATACTGGTAGTCAATCTTCGGATAAAACATGAAGTAGAAATTTTATTTTCTTTTTCGCTCCACCAGCATGAAAGAAATTTCCTGGTCAAGACCGATGTGAATTTCGCATGGCCTCTTCATTCAGCTCTATGCTTCAAGTTGCTTTTTATGAAATTCGGATACTACCAATTTTCTTCGTGATATCCAATTTTGAATGTAAAAGAATTTTTTTATGATACATGGCGGATATCTTCGGAATATCTGATCGCCTTGCAAGCTGTCAGGCTTTTTTTCTGTGGGAATTTTCCTACAACAATTTTAATTACAAAAAGAAAATTTTTTCATTCGAAACGTTAACGTGGAATAATGCCATTTCGCCATTTTTTGGCTAATGATAACATGATCATGATAACATCAACATGAAAACTATCTCGATGAACGATTCAACATAAATGAAAAAATAGTCGGAATTATTCCCTTAATTCGGTGAATTATTAAATTTGAAGGAAAAACATATTTTTCCATTTCGACATGTTTAATTTAACTATTATAAGACAAAATTAAAGTTACGAAGAAAACATTATTATTAATTTGAAAGAAAAAACTGGAGCTACTCGATAATATCAGGAGAGAAAAAAATTTTATTTTGATTTCATGTATAACAGAAATTGCTCAGGCTACGAAATTATTCAATCCTGGTAGGGAATGTGGAAAAATTTCAAAACACCATTTTCAATTTCCAGGCTCCGAGATCTTCTATCATGATTAATTTATTAAGAGAAATGATATCAGATTTTGTCACTGAGATGAGAGATATACTGGTTTCGGCCTTGTTGGGCCTCATCAGTATCCCGTACATCTCAGGACGAAAGTTTCATAAAAAACTTCGAAATTTGAAGCAATTGGTTGTGAAGTCATGATAAAAGATCTCTGAGCCTAGGAATTTAAAATGGTATTCATCTCGATGATTACTATTTTGAATTCATCTATATTTCAAAAATGTTCTCGATGTGGCCTCCGTAAAGGCAAGGAATTTTCTTTCTTTAAGTAATTTTCAAATTTCGAATAGATCCAGAACTCTAGGAACACCTGATAGGCTATTCAAACTCATGACAACCTGAACATAATCGTTATGTATTCGGAAACGTTTTTCGGATTATTTCATCGGCTCTAATAAATAATATAATAAAATATGCTTTCCAACTGTTCCAGTCATTCCTTACCGGTTCAAGTTAATATGTGTGTAAGTCTGTCGAAAGGAGAAGGTAATAACATAACAAATAACACTAGCTGATAATTGCTCTTATCCAGTGTATACCAGTATGGGCAAGGGTCGAGAGCTTGTTGATGACAAATAGAAAATATCAATTTATTTAGAATTATCGTGAATGAAAAACCCTTTTTTTATGTGAAGAAAATTTCAGTACGCGCGAAAAAAATCTAATTTTCGAAAAAAGGATTCGTTTAGCCATTTGAAGGTTAAAAAAGAAATAGTTTATGAAATAGGAAATCTCCACTCAAATCTTTGATCCTTTCGGTTCAGAACGATTGGCCTGTGCGAGGCCTCTATCGATCGCGGGGCCCTAGTTAAAAGAGGGGCATTTGCCAGTAATATAATCTGTAACTAGATAATAGTTCTCCCCTTTCAAAACCATTCGACAATATCTGAAAAATCTCGAGTTTGACATCAAATTAGATCAGGAGGTCATAAAATTTGCGATAGTTTTCTGTGATAATGTTCTGACACATCGGTTTATACGTCAGTGATGACTTGAAAGATGGAAGAACCGAGAAGTATTCTGAAAAAAGATCAAAATGAAGGAGAAGATAATACTTTATTGAACAGTGAAGGCGTCAAGTCGCATCACAATTCGGTGACCTTCATAACTAATAATGAAAAACTCAAGACACACAGATTGGGTGTAGAAATTGAGAGTATAGTGAGACAGCAACTACATAAAGCCAGGCGTGGTATCGAGGATAAAACTCTTGGTTGGAAGTTGCTCGTAGAAGAAAGCAACATGAAGATTTATCGCCGTGAAGAAGAGCTGAACGGTATCTCATGTGACCCCATCAAGGCATTCTTCACTGTTGAGGGAGTGACAGCTTTCGAACTCTGTCATTTCTTTTTTACACCCAAATATAGGTACGACTGGGATGTCTTAGTTGACAAGATGGTCGTTGTCGAAGAAATTGGTGACGATACCCTGATTTTCATGCAGAAATATAAAAAAATCTGCTTCGCAAGCCAAAGAGACTCTGTATTCTGGTCAAATATCAGGAAATTAGAGAGTGATGGAATCTCTGATCATTGGATGGTCGTGAATCACTCAACAGAGCATCCAGATTACCAAATGGGTAATAGTAAATGCGTGAGGGTACAACTTACGGTCTGCTTGTATTGCCAGACCCAGTTTCAGCCTCCAGTTTCAACCATAGATGGCGTTGTTTCGAGGGATCAGATAAGTTGCAAGATTACGTATTGTGCAACGATTATTCCAGGCGGTTGGACTGCACCCACTCTGCTGAGACCATTCTACAAGAAGGAATATCCCAGGTTTTTAAAACGTCTAACTACTTATGTAATAAATCGCACTAAGAATAAACCTATAACATTTAGTTGAAAGATATGAAGTGAGTTTTTGGTTTATCAACTTGAGATATTGTTTGAGGAAAACTCCTTCTGATATGGCTAACCTTCATTATGTCGATGAAAAATTCGACCACTTTGAAACACAAGCTTACCCATGCATATCATCAACCCCTGTTGAGTTAAAAAAAATTGACAGACGATTTCGACGAACAAAAATGAACTTTTTTCTACGACCGTGTATTTTAACCCACTTTCCCGTACATATTTTAATTTAGAAAGTGTCACTTTCTTGCACTAGTGCGGAAAACTATTTTCAGGGGTTTTTCCCGCACACTTTCATTAAAGATTATACTGAATTATGCATCGAACGTCAATGATGAGAGTACTATGGTGACGTCATGTAGAATTCATGAGTATTATGGATTTTCATGGAATGTTTTGTATGTTGAAATAAAATATATATTTTAAATGTGAGGTCGTAGAAAAATAATGTTCCTATCTTGTGCATAAAGTATCTTTCCCGTACTCGATTGCTTTCCCAACAGCAATCTCAAACGGAAAAGTAAAACTCAGCACTTGATAAGAAAATAACTATTTTCTGTCCGGCTGCAATTTAAATATGTGTTCGTCTGAGCGAATGAAAAAATGAGTTTGATTATTAATCTTCATCATCATCTGATATGTTATCATTAATTTCTTCATCATATAGTAAGTACAGTCGTTTCGAGCGTAGTTCTAAATTGGGTTGAGACTGCATTATATCTCAGCTATTATTCAGAATAGAGTCATGCTGTTTTCGTGACCCTGTGTTACTTTTCTGTAAAACATTTGAATCCACTAACAGAAATATTTCATATTCTTTTGTTTCTGGAATACAGGCCGAAAATGAACATGTAAACTTTTTGAAGATGTCATTATTCCCCGGGCCCTGTATAAGGAACAAAAAGTATAAAAATGCTTAAAATAACATCTTTACCTAGAAGTCAGTGGCGTATCTGGAAATTTTTATCGGATGAATGTTTTTGAGATATAACACAGTCTTGAAGTGTTTCGAATGGAACACCTCGTATGTTTTTACGTCAAATTTTCTGAATTTTTTCAAAATACATAGATGTATCACATCCTTAAGTTTGATTAATTTCAGCGTGAACCATCAGAAAAATTTATATTTCTGTTTGTTTTTCTTGAAGTAAGACATGAATTTTTCCACACATGCATCAAAAAACCATTTTTCAGTTGATATTTTGAGTTAATGTTCAGAATAGGATAAAAAAATGGGTTCAGGTCACATGGCTTTCCGAAAAAGTATTGATTAAATGGTTGTGAATATTGATAAATGCGTGGGATATTTTTTCAACTGAAATTTATTAAAGGATAGGTTGTGATACATTTTGACGTTGAAATGAACAGGGTGTTCGATATTAAAAATTTCATTCTGTTCCAATTCAATCTCAAAAACAATGCTTTAAAAAAACTGATTAGCTACGCCACTGACTTCTACGTGAAAATATCATTAAAAAAAGTTTTGATATTTCTCTTTCTTATACATGACCCGAGAAATAATAACATTTTCAAAAAGTGTACATGTTTTTTCGCCCTGTCTTCCAGACAAAAAAAGATAAAATCTTTCTGTTTGTCGATTTAAAAGTTTCACAAAATAGTGACATAGAGTCGAGAAAACCGCATGACTATTTTCAATAATAGCTGAAATATAAAAGCAGTCGTAAAACGACTCTACTTCATGATGAAAAAATTAATGATAACATATCAGATGATGATGAAGATCAATAATAAAACTTATATTTTCATTCCCCCAGACGAACACATACCTATGTACCTGCATAAAATTCAGCCTTACAGAAAAAAGTTCATTTTCGTTCCTATTTTACATCCTTTTCGAGTCGCCGGGCAGGTGCTTGTGCTCATTGAAATCGCCTGTCAATTTTTTTTAACATAACAATAAATGAACGAAATCGTATGATAGTTTTTTTTTGCTATTCCGGTTTGATTTCATTGTTTATCTACATTCGTGTCTCTTCGATTTCTTATGTTATATTGCTAGATATCTAGATATCTACTTTACACATCGAAACATTAATTCATTGGCTTCCTCTCCACGTTGATTTTTTTTATTGAATAATACGTCTTGGGTACTGCACAACTCTGTCCTTGATTCTTTCTTTTTTAAATTCAAAACTATAGAATCCTTTTATGAGAAGTTTCTTTGCAATTTTATCGTCCATTTTGAAAGCATCCTGAAGTGTTCTATCAGACAAAATTCAGCACTCCATCCCCTGTCAACAGCACTCATGCAGTCGAGACATCTTGGTATATTTCCGAACCGAACGGCGTGCCTAAGGAGCAATTCGTAAAAAGAAGGGCGATAATTAAGAATTTCGCCGCCCAGAAACGTGATCAATGGGCGCGAGATGGCGTTAAAACCCATCCTGTCCTCATTAAACCTTCGCTGAGGTCTTTATTAAAATAATTAGAGAAATATGGGAGGGGCGGTCTCCAGACGACACACAGGGATGAAGGCAGGGAGACTTCTGCACGTTTATCAGCCGGAATTGAATTAACCGGGGCAAAGTACGTGAAGGCGTGAACTTTCTAGTCGAGTGCCATTAGTCTTTCGGCTTGTTGTCGCTGTCTTCTGTTAATTTTTTTTCTCAAGGATCTTGCTCACGTGTTTACTTTTTGATGATGGGAAAAAGTTAGACATTAATCTAATCAACATCTACATGCTGTAATGGTTCTAGAAATTAATAATCAACTTGCGAATAATGTAAACATGTTTATTTGACAAACTTTTCATTGTTTTTCAAATGTTTCTTTGTAATCAAAACAGGTGCGTAGGCTATTGGTATTTCATTTTATAGGAATGAGTATGCAATTGTATATATAAACACAAAATTTAAGTCAACGAGTTTTGAATTGATTTGGTAGGTTGAAAAATGAAAAACTCCTACATAAAGAGAAGTGGGCCAAAAAATTAGCTACGTGGTGGAAACTGGCACTTTGCACACGTTTGTAACATCCGAGAATTCTCTAGAGAATTTACATTTGAATGCAAGTACCGAAATTCTATCCAATCACTTACAAACTGGTCATTTCAGTTAAATTCGCTGGAGAACTCATTTCATTTCTAACTTTCTAAAATTTGCTTCAAAACATGCCGAAGTAGGTCCTGCTGCCAATGGCAAGGGGTCTTGAATGTAACACGTGTTCATATAAACCGAACGATATGTAAGAGGTTAGAATAAACATGTCAAACACGAGCAATCATCACAAAAGATGACAGTTGATTCCACTCTTATGACAACTACTAGTATGCAATATATCAGTACCCTAGAAGTAGGGTGTGTTAGTGTTAAGTGAGATTTTTCAGTTCGATTATTGTTTCCAAGAATATTTTCTGCCATTATTTGGCCAATTGATGTACCTAAGGAGTTGATAATGTGTTGCACTAGGTAGAATTTACTAATGTGAGTCCAAGGTCTTTTTTCTCCAGGTACATATCTTTTTTATCATGTCATTCGAAAGGTAATTTCATTCTGATTTTTTTTCCGAATATAATTTTTATCCATTTCTAAGCGTTAGCGTGTTTTATGTTGAATTTATTCCATTTATTTTTTTCTGTATTGTGGTAGTATGCCTCCATTTGGAGATATAGATGTGATTTGAATTCAAGAAGGCTAGTTTTCTAGTCAATGTGCCCCTGAAAATGATCTTGCTGTATCCACATATTTAATCATATTTAAAGAGGCAGATTGTTTAGAAAACTAGCCTTCTTGAATTCAAGGCACAAAATCATATCTATGTCTCCAAATCAAGGCATACTACCACAATACAGAAAAAAAAAATAATAAATGGAATAGAATCAACATAAAACAAGCTGCAGAAAGCTGACGGTTAGAAATTAACAAGAATTGTATTCGAAATAAAAGTTCAGAATGAAATTATCTTCCGAATGACATGATGAAAATGGTATGTCCCTGGAGAAAAAATTTTTGATAGCGCCGCGACGCCTGGCGTCTTTATTGATTCCACAGATTTTTATGCGCATCTCAAGTCGGCGTTGACTTGTTCAAAATACCATTCACAGAATCAAAAAATATTCGGACATTTTCGAGAAAATTGGGGTTACCAAGATAAATGAATCACCCTGTACATATAAAATTTGATCAATAATTATGAATTCCCTAATACTATGAATCATAAGTGACATCCACTTTTTCACGAAATTTATCTTTCCAATTTCACGTCAGAATCAATCCAATGGTAGCATCAAATAGCAGTTTTTCATGTTCAGTTTCATGGACGCCCACAGGATACTATGCTTTGTTCGAGAGACCTGTAGGAGTGAGGAATCAGACTTACTGAAGCCTTCCGAGATATTGGATTTCATAAGATCTCTAGGATTGGAAGCTTCGTCAGAGGGCACAATAGACCATAAGGTCGCAGTAGACTGTAATTTTCTTTAAAGTATTAACTATTAACTACCGATTATCTAAATCGACATATACTTTCTAACTTTAAATCAAGAGACGTTGTGAAATGGAGAAATGAAATCATGTTACACGATGGCAGACAGGTATTGTTTGTCAAGCTCAGTGATATACAGGGTGAGTCGGGAGGAACGGACCAAACTTCAGGTGTGTATTCTGCAGGTCGAAATAATTCCAAAAAACTCATATGTTGTTATCCGATTCTCATTTGTTTTCAAACTATAGGGTAATTAGAATATTTAAATAAGGTCAACCAATATTCAGATCAAGAGTTTCTCGGACTATGGATTGGTCGCTGTGGTCGTATTAGTTGGCCTCCAAGATCTCCAAACCTCACACCATTGAACTATTGTTTGTGGGGCTGCTTCAAGAACGGGGTATACAAAGTTAAAGTTGACACTCGGGATGCTCTAATTCGACGCATTAGAAATGCGGCATTTCTTTTTAAAGAAAATCACGAATCAATCAGAAAAGCATCGAGAGCCCTTCGCAGACGAATGTGTTTCGAGGTTAATGGCGGGATTTTCGTGCTTTTATCAAAATAATGCTATAAATGAAACTATTTTAAAATAGAAAATGTTGTTTTTTATAATGACGCTGTAGTTTGAGAACAAATGAAAATCGGATAACAACATATGAGTTTTTTTATATTATTTCGAGCTATAGAATACACACCTGAAGTTTGGTCTGTTCCTCCCGACTCACCTTGTATAAAGGGTTTGTAAAGTGGTCGATCTGCGTATCAACAATAATACCGCTTCACTTTCTTTTTGGAATATGAAGATGTGACGCTACTAGATGTCGCAATATTTCACTCAGTAGGTCTCAACTATTTTCCTCAAATATGGGTGTTCATTATGAAGATTTTGTCCCTGAATGGTATGGGATACTGAAGATGCCAACCGGCTGAAACCGGTATACTTATCTCTCCTGTCACTAACGAAATCTGAAATAATGTTTCCAACCTCATAATGCAAGATGTGTGGGCGTTTGAATTGAAAATGATATTTATTTCGATTATAATTTTCGAATTCCTCTGTTTCAAATGACAATCTGATCTTGTCTATTGAAAGGAGTCGACCGAGGAGTCGACCAATATATTCCCCATAACGATGGAAACCAATGCATTTTGCTTGTCATGACAACAGGAGGTTAACTGCCTATAAAATCATTGACAAATAAACACAATTGCAAAGATTATAGAGTATAACGATGGGAAACGAGGCGACTACAGTGGTGTCAGCGACATCTGTTTTTCAAAAGTAATCGGTCTATGGTTAAAATATTTAATTAGGGTCCATTTGGCATAGCATAGATTATATAGAGATTATTAGTAGGCTGTTGTCAAGAAATACTTGAATAAATATTTTTGCTGAATGATGATTGTATTTTCTCGCGTATTTTCCACTGAAATAACTCGAAATCTACAAGAGTTACACCTAGCTCACTCCATAATCTTGGTTTGTGTGTTTTTCCGTTATAAATTTTGTGTTAAAAACTGGCCGACATTCGAAATGCATGATGATTAATTGCAGAAATAACAGAAAGAATAATCTTGAATGTGCATTATTTTCATTACCAAAGAGAATGGAAATGTAAGTTTTGAAACTCGTATCATGTAACTGTCTTGTTCATTGCTTTTTATTTTCAGTGTTGTCGAATGGATAGATGTTTCGGGGCACAAATATATTGTTCTGTATAATTTGTTTGCGAACCGAATTTTTTTCGGTCTCATTCATTAGATCAAAAAGTTCCACTCATAGGCAATGGTGGTCAGAAAGAAGAACGACTTATAGAGGTGGTGGTTTTCTTGACGACCCTTCCAGCAGTTCGACTCATTTACTAGACCCTCTAGACTCATTGAGGTTAAAATACACTGGGTAAGATATGTATGAATCGGGTCCAGAACAACTGTTCGATATATCGATGTTTGATTTATCGAGAGTTCACTGTATGAATAAGTTCTTGAAATTGTTATAATAATTCTCTAATATGTGAACAAATTTTTAAAATGTTCTCCATTTCATAATTATTGTATTGTAGTTGATTCAACACAATCATTTCAAATAAAATATAAAGAATCCAAAACGTATTTCATTTGATTCAAAAAATCCCACTTTTGTTTCGTCGATCAGGATGTTTCTCTAAAAGCTCGACAAAGAATACTCAATTTAATGGAAATTTATGAAAAGTATAATTCGAATTTCGCGCCTTTTAAAATAGTTTTCTGTACTGAATTATGTTTTCAGCGCCATCTAGGTGTCACAAGTAAGAAACTAGCCAAAAATCGTCGGATTTTAGTACCACAGATGTGAGGGCGTTTCCTATCTTTCTAACTCTATAATCTCTACACAATTGCTCACTGAATGAGAGAAATGCCTGTTTCCATCATATTCATCATATCATTCCGCTTAAATACCTCCTCAACGCAACCTGAGCTGAAGGGTGCCCACTAGGTAAATTGCGAGCATAAAAGATCGTAGAGGAGCTAGCTGTCTTGGTTATTAATAGCTAGCATCTGCATCCCAATAACTCACCCGACACCGTTTCAAAGAATATTTATGGCTGAGAACTTGGGAAACTCTCAGCTGGAAACTTATCATGAAAGAGTAACTTGCGCTTTGGTTGAACTTTTATAATTCATTCTTTTGCGGTAATCGCTTCCTAATGACCGGAAAATTCAACGTCTGTGGGAACAGAGGTCGTAAACTATTGAATCAACGCAGCCATGTTTTGTGGATTTCATAAATCATTTTTATTCCGTGGAGTAATTCGAATGATGCACCGAATTTATTATTTATTGTGCTGAATCAATAATCCAATCATAAACATTTTTCTGAGTATATTTGGTACAAAATGAATGACAAATATCATTCCATTAGCCATTTTTCACTACCTTTGTGAGTGCTATAAGTACAGAGACTTTCTCAATTTGTGTTCCGATATTATCACTTTTTCACTATTTCTCTCCCTTTTTCTCTCGTAATCAGTCTTTTTGTTATAATTTTTGTGTGTTGTTCTTCTGTCATTTCCTTTTATTCTCGAGGTTCTACTAAGATGAGGGAGCTTCATTCCATAAGACATTGCCAAGTAGTTCGAATACAGGGAGTCCCACCCTGTGCCCCAATAAAAGTTTTTGGAAAGATGTCAATTCGATCATTTTCAAATTTTGTGTGAAGATATAATCCAACTTGAACTGTATTTATGATATTTTCTTTAATATCAATAACTTCTGCTTTCACCGGAAATGGTATCAACTTTCTTATTTCAAATAGAACATCCTGTATATTATTTTGTTTTTGGATAGATATTCGAATGACACATTCATTTGATGTATTCCCTATAGCCATCTGAAGCCGATTTCAAGTTAATCACTGTTTTTCGAAAAAAATTACAAATTGAAATTGTAGAAGTTTGAGAATCCAATAAAAGTGCAATGCACAATCTCAGATTTGATTTTTGAAATGGGTTACGGAAAAGATATTCGACGTCCATCTTCAGAGAAAATAAAGTTTTCATATACTGGGATGTCAAATTTGAAATTTCTCTAACTTCATTCAAACTCCGCAAGGAGCGGACGTGCATTTGCAGTCGTACAAAATAAATCAGTGTCGCCAAAATAAGGCATTTTTATCTACCCTTAACTATCAATAATGGTGGACGCCAAAGGGTTTAGAAGAATCATAAATTAAAGATTATTTTTTTATTAATCAAATTGTTTGAGAGAACAATTTCTACAGATTGGAGGATTTATGAATACATATTTTCATTTTTCCGTATCATTCGAAACAGCTTTATTTTTTACCTCAGTTGAGAAATATATGCACAATCGTACAACCAATATTTTTAAATGTTCCTCTCCATATAGTGTAATTATTTTCAGAATCCAGTAAAATCTAATCCTTGAGATTTCAGATGATCAGAACATTTTTCTTGATATTTCCTTTCAGGGTCATATTTATCCAACAGTTTCTTGATGATTTCTTGTTTGTTCTCCAAGAGAAATTTCGTTACTTTCTTGCCTTCTTCCTTTTGTTTGTCAGTGCATTTGGCGCAGCATGTATCCATGATCTCTGGGATGTGCTCTGAAATGGTTTATATCCAGTTAAAGTATTTTCAGATATAGCTCTTCGAATGATCATGTTGCCGTGGAAAAAATTATGCGTTGATGAATAAGTAAGAGAGGACACATCAAGGTGCCCCTGAACTCGGAAATGACTTTGAGCGTTCCAATGTTTCGTAATAAGCTGTTGATTTGACATCGATGAGGATATCAAAAAAAAAGGACCGACCAACAGATCTACAACAACTCGGTCAATTAATCAATCTCAAAGGCAAGAGATTTCTTCATAAACTTTTCTGAAGAAGCTTTCTCCGTGATTTTAGATATTTAATCAGTCTTAAAATATCGCACAATCAACTGCCGTATTCATATGGAAACACCAGTTGAAATATTTTGAATGAGTTTAAAATCATTGCGGAGAAATTGAAAAATCTGAACCCGAAAACGATTTCTTTTGTACAACTATCAACCCAGAAATAATCTACATTCTCTAAATACTTGCCCTTCATCTTCTGAGACCCCCTGAAAGGGGAACTAAAAAGGTTTTTTTTTTTGAAAAAATTTGGAGAATTTTCATATTGAATCTGTTTTTGTCATACCTGCACATTCGTTTTCATGGGATCATGAAATTTTTAAAATTTATTAGCCTAGTCTAGTTATCTAAAATTTGTCTTGATATTCCTGACTCACTTCTCAGTTCATCTCCTTCAGGTGTACATCCTTTCCCTTCGATCAGACAATTGAAGTGATTTTCCAAAAGACGATCGTTCTGCAATATGGCATCAATATCAATGTTGCCAAACTTCGAAGTATCATAAAAATCCTCAGCGACAACACAGGCGATTGTGATTGCAGCAAATAGAATGAAGAACTTCATGTTGTTGGGAATATCAAAAGAATCAACTGAATTTGGGTGAGATGAGCGAGTCTATTTATACAATACCAAAATTATTTGCTCCTCAAGAAAACGATTATTTATCCATCAAATAATTTTTTATGTTACAATATCATGAAGTGACAAAATTCAACTATCGAGGTAGGTGTCAAGGTCCACTCACTTCTTCTAGATAATAGGATAGCACATAATGATCGTCTATGATTTGAAATGATATCATTCACCTTCGAAAATTTCGGAATATTTCAATATTATGTCGTATCATTCAATAGGAATGCATTCCTAAATACAATATCACAAACTGAGAAGTCACATTTCAGGCTGTACCTACACCCCATAATGTTAAATGTTCAATTTTCATTTAATTCTTTGAGGTCAAAAGTAAAAATTTATGATTCTAAGAAATGTGCGAGGTTAGTAAGTGGAATTAAAATTTCTTACATTTATCCATTTTCGGTGGCAATGACAGATTCGAATGAAGCGTTCTGGAAGACAGTTCTTCTAATTATGTGGCTAATCTGTTCATTCTGCCGTATCATGTGGAACTAAATCGTGTAAAAATATATCACTTTCACCTTTCACACGGTTATATTCAATCTTAATATGTTTGAAACTGTCACGGATTTCTATTATCTGTCAATTTTATGGCTCGGGGAATTTTAAATGCAATTCACGAAACGATGTTTATGCGAATATTTCATTAATTCCAATGAAAAATAATGAATAATATTCAGATTAGAGGCTCAGTCGTCGATTTGACGTTAACTCGCCGTTTAATGCCTCGTTTAAACTCGTGGAAGATCAATGCCCTCAGCACTAGTGTTATAAATACCTATAATGAGATATTTGAATATAAAAAAAATTCAACATTGCATAATAACTCTTCCTCAAAAGATATCTTGGACATCTATTAGCATTGTTTTTTTGATTGATTTTGTTTTACACGCAAGTAATATATATGGGTATATTATTTCAGTAGATATTCCGCATTGAAAAGTCACAGCTTTTCCTTATAATTCATATAATTCTTTGATGAAAAGGACTATTATTTTATTATTTGTTTTTTATGAAAGTGTTCTGGAATTCCTGCTGAATAAAACAAAAAAACCAGAACTTAAAACAATCATACGCAAGAGTGTACCCACTTCCGAATCAAGAAAAAGAAACAATGATTTATTTTTCATGATTTAACTTTAACTGATCACTCTAATAGTAGGTGAAGTGGTGTTTATTTAAAAAAAAATCTGAAATTCAATAAGGGTGGTTTGAATTTAACCTGCTGAACTCCACCTATGAAACGCAGTATTTATAATAATCAAGTATAGTCCAGGAAACGGTGACGATTTTCGGTACCCTTATATTTACCTAGTCAACAAATTCATATTATAGCTATAGGCTGTATCTGAATGAAAAAACAAAAATGTGAAGAATGATTCTTTGCTGACAATTATGATAGGTATTTGGTATAAATCTCTTCCAGGAAATTTCACCCCTTCCTGCATATCGAGCTGAAGGTAGGGTTTTGATTTTGGAAAACAAGTCTGAATAATCCAATTCATTAACAAACTTGTTCATTTTAACTAGTTTTCTACAGAATATTTCAAAGGTTGACTGTTTACACAACTCCTAATTCAAGGGATCCCATAATTCAGGGATGAAAACGTTCCAGATTGGGAAGCTATGTTGACGAATAATGTTCATCAAGTTTGGTGTCTTCAGTATAAACATACAGAAAAAATGAAGAAAAAAAAAACAATTCATTGTGATATTAGTTTTCCAATCTCTTGATAATAGGTCTGTGATCTTCGAATTAAAGTTATATTCATTTCGATGTTCATTATTTTGAATTCATCTTTATTTCGAAAATTTTTCGCACGGCAAAGAATTTTCTGTTTTTCAATTGATTTATTTTTTTCGGGAGCAGAGGGTGGAAGGTTTGGTAGAGTGTGGATTTAGAATGAGAAAATGAACATTTACTATCCAGAGCGCAATTCTGGAGTAACTTACTTTCGCTGGGAAAATTTCAAGAATAACATTTATTGATAATATAAAAAGATTACATATGGAGAAGTTGGGATAATTACTTCATATCTAAATTGTTGAACTTCCGAAATGACTCGAATGTACCTATGCGTTAATTGTATAAATTGTTTTTTGCCTCTCAAAATTTTTTAATGCATTTCATTTTGATTTCAATGGACCATTGGGAACACAATAAGTGGACTTCAAACCCATGTCGATATTCCCAACTCACAACCAGAAATTCTTAATCATTTTGTTTTAGCCTAAGGCCAAAACGACAAGGCGTGATCCAGTGATCCAGAGGCGTACCAGAGGACCCCTCACCCCGAAGAGTGTGGGACCCCGGTACTAAAGGGGTCCCCAAGCCGAATGACAAGCATTGAATGGAGCCCCCATAACTATTGAATTTGCCGTTTTTCGATATTTTCTCGATGATATAATGAACAAAATCTGAACAATGCAGATTTAAAAATTATTCCAGGAAAATATTGAAACATTCCTAAATTTAATTGAACATATGAGGTTTCCACTGATTCCATTCAATCACTCTCCCTGCTATCCTTTTTTCAATAGTCTCTCATATACCGTCAAGCTTTTCACCTTTTTTTTAACGTCAACAGATTATCGTTTTATTGGGAGGTCGACGGCTTATCTGATAATTTAGAAATTATAGTCACAATTCTCCAATGAGGATATTTTCATGAAGAATGGAATAATATTGTAGAATTCTTTCATGAATCGATTTTCTGTCTAGTGGTTTCTTCCGTTTCAGGGTTTCAATTAGATTGAAGGTTAGTCCTTGAATTAATTTCAGAGCCTATTCTTCCGTTAAAAACGCCTGTCGTATTTTTCCAATTCAAAATTTGCGCATTCAAGCAAACTGAAAAACGACAAATCATTTTCCAGATTTTAGAAAATATATTAGAGCAGAAAAAAAATTGAGTAGAGCTCGCAGAAAACAACTCCAGAGAGAAACACATCATTGTGTAAGCAACGAGAGGTTTTCTGATATTTTAATAAGCCCATTCCGGAGTCACAGTCGATTATTTTGCAGGAATCACTTAAACCTCCAAAATTCTTTGCAACTATTACTATAAAGAAAGATCTTTTTTCAAGATAGACGTGTCTGCGACTTAATGTAGCAGACACGTCTATCAGACTAACTTGAGCCTACTCAGGATCGAACGAGATTTTTCTTCGATTAATTTTTCAAGTTGCATGATTTATTAATTTTTTTCAAGTCGGATTCTACATTATTTTATTCAGACATTTTTTTTTATTTCATATGAGCATATAATATTTTGAACACTTTTTCTGAAGTATTTTTCTTTCGAACAACATTGAGAAAAACCTCCCATAAATAACGTAGAGCCAAGAAGGGGGCCCCCGAATTCTGCGCTTCATCACTGATGTGATCTGTTGATCAGAAGAAAGGGAAAAATATTCGAAAAAATTTTATAATGTGATCCCTTTTATTGTGTGCTTATTTTTTCGACCCAGTAATGGTTTTGATTCATCAAGTTATATGTTTGAATGAAAATAAATCGAATGAGATAAAATGCTTCAATTCTTTATTCTATACAGGTTCTTCAGAATATAATTATGATTCATCAAATCGTCGTCCTTTGGCCTCCTTAGAAACTGCTGAGATCAATTCCCCCAGATTTCAGATTCTCGCTACACTTCTTGGCGTATTTCCTATCAGGATCATATTTATCCAACATTTGTTTGATGTAGTCCGGTTTGTTCTCGATCAAGTATTCAGTCATCTTTTTAGCTCCTTCCTTATGTTTGTCAGTACATTTGGCGCAACAAGTTTCCATGATTTCTGGAATAGTTTCTGAAAAAAACATAAGGATATTTCTACAATCGACTTTTTAGATTTCACAACAAATTAAATTAGATAATGCGGATATTGAAAAAGAAGTTGAAATAGAATAGCCGATTCACTATTTCTAATTATTGTCACGTTACATAGGAAAGTTACACTACAGAACTTCTAATCATGTTCTGATAATCCGCGGACAAATGGAGAAGTTTATATTCAGGGTACTTCACGAATATATTCATATTTTTAGGAAAGACACAAGATTCAGGATTGAAATTCTGAAGGTGAGCTTCAAGTAAGAAGCGACTTTTCCTATATTTTTGAAAGTTCTAGCATTTCCGGATTTTCCAGAATCATCATCTATCGTTTTTCAATTGAAAAGACCCATTTTTTATTGAGTGAATAGATTTTCTAATAGATTTTGGGATAAATGTCTTGGACATATGCTATTATAATTTTTCGACGAAGATATTGAAAATGATTCGAAAAACCGGAGTTTTTGGTTGTATAAAATTTCTTTCAGAGAAGTTATCAGAAAAAAGAATTTTTAATGGAAAATTCTCGAAATTGTCTGTATTTCAACGGAGTTCGATTTAGAGATTTTTAATTTATATTTCCCCATTTGAACGGAATTTTCTTGAAAAACTTCAAACTTTTGGAATAAGGAAGACTCATAATTTAATGGAGAATCTATTAATACAATAAAAAATGGTTGAACCTATCTGAAAAATGAAAGTTGATGTGAACTGCTAAAAACCGGAAGTCCTAGAACTTTCAAAAATGTACGAGAAGTCGTCTTCTTACTTGAAGCTCACCTTTGGCATTTCAATCATGAATCTTGTGTCCTTCCTTAAAGGATTCTTTAGAGTTATATTCGTGAATAACCCTGTATACTACTTTTACACAAGTAACACACTTTTTTCCTCAATAAAAAAAATAAGAAATAAAGAAACTCACTTCTCAACTCCTCAGCTTCTGGAGTGCAACCTTTTCCTTCCAGGAGACAATTGAAATGATTTTGCAGTAATCTTTCATTCTTGATTATTGCATCTATGTCGATATTTTCGAATTTCGAAGAATAAAAATCATCGCAATTGACTAAGGCGAAAACTGCAACAACTGCAACGAGAATAACAGTGTTCATTTTGACTGCTTCGTGTTGGACAAGCAACTACTGAATTGGTGTAGGTTGGGGCTAATATTTATAGTCAAAATATTCATTTACGAGAAATATCCTCAATTATTCTGTCATTAGATAAACAATTATACATTGAGAGTGGTGAATTGAATTTAATAAAACATGAAGGATGACGTTCATCCTCTTTGTTAACAATTTGGAGATAGATGTTGATTAGGATAATGATTATCTTAAGTAGGTTGATTACCACATTGTATTTCGATGAATCCAGCACGGAATATTTTTAGTGTCTTGGGATTTACCGGTGGTGAATTTTTAATGATATGAGTGATTACTACATATATCTTACTCTTCATTTTACGAGCTGATACATCATGAATAAGAAATGTAAAAGCGCAGTTTTCAATATATTCTATTTGAATTAAACCTCAATCTGAATAGTATTGCTCCTGCGAGACTTCATTGTTCAGTTACATAAATGTATAGAATAATACCTACCAAAAAGTGTTGATGAAGAATCATAGCCACTAAATTTCCTATATCAATTGATCATTCAGTTACTATAGGAATCATATTAAGAATTAATGAGGGATGGATAAATTTTTCACCTTACGGCTAATGCCACATATTTGAGTGTGATGTAAACATTTAGCGTTAGCAACTTTGCTCTACAATTAATAGATAACTTAATGGCAATAATGGTCTCTTCTTGGCTTGGATTTTTATGAAAGGTATCTAGCATTTAATTATATTATTTTTTTTTAGGAGAGAATCAATAACTAATGTATTTGATGCATACAATCATGGGATTGATCGATTCAACAATGTGAAGTTCCTACATGAAGAGACAATATATAAAATAAATGAAGAATACAATAAATTATTACTGTTATTATTTCAAAGTAGAATACAGATGAACACTCATAAGTATTGGTTCCCTCCTTTGAACTGAGGAATGAAACCCTTTAATATTTCCTCCAATATCGACTTTGACCGTAATTGGTAACACAACTGGGGGCCATGCAATAATCGAATAAGGCATAAAGAAAAAAATATGAAAATTTCTCAGGATTCAATTTTTCTTTGCTTTGCGCTCACTGAGAATTTTTTCTAGCTAGACCAATGCAAGATGCAAATGTCGCATAACCTGTTCATTCAGCTCTGATTAGATTTTTTAACAACTCTCGAGATATTCAGTTTCAGTTATTCATTGATTTGTTCAAACCGTTATGCCATTTTACATACAAAAGAATATTTTTTCTTCCAGTTGCTAATATTAACGGAAATACTGGTGGTCTAGAGAGCAGGAAGCGAATTTCTCTTTCTAAAGAAAATTTTCTGAAAATCGGTAGATCGATCGGTCCAGCGTTTTTCTTGGACTGATTGATTGAACATTTGAAAACTGAAGGGAATATGGTTTTTTTCACAAACTTGACCAAATATTTTAAAATATATTTTTTCACCGAATGAGTTGAAAGTTTTTTCAAAGATCGGTTCCTCAAAACGTGATGTCGAAAAACGAAAAAATTCTAGAGCTCAGTAACGTGGGCAAGTTGGAGTTTTCAACTTCAAATTCATTCAATGATTTTTTTCTGAGGAAAAATGAAGGCTTAAATGTATCCCATGGCCATACAGTCCTCTAGTGGAGGTCAGTCAGGAATGGTCTTTTGTTTCTTTAAATAAGAAATATTTCTTTTTCATTTTGCTGTCAGGGCAAAACTTTGTTCCCTCAATTTTTTCAAAATTTCAATCAATCAGTTCAAAAAAGTGCTGAACAGTTGAATCTACCGATTCACGGGAGATGTTGGGAAACATCAGGCTGTGAAATTTTCATAATTTAAGTTTGTTCGCCAATATTAACGAAGATAAGCTCAATTAAACAAAAAATGTTGAAATAGAATTTTTGTTCACCTTTATGTGACAGTTGAGAAGAACATTCTTTCGAATTGAGAAATACATTTTTTTTTTCAGGAAATATTCTGTAGAAAATGTCTTTCGGCCATCTAGGCGAGTAGTTCAGGAAATATCGGCAGTTAACTAAAAGTGATCATTTTGCATTCTAAACAGAATATCTCGAAGATGACTGGTTTTCAACAGAGCTGAATACATAGGTTATTTGACATTTCCATTGGTCGAGCTCGATAAAGTTTTTCCATGCTCGATTAATGCATGACTACGGGAACTTTGAAAAATTGTGGACCAATAAATTCAGAAACAAAAGTCTTCAAGCTTCAAAACATAGTTTTTTCATGAGACCATTCGTTACTGAGATGAAGCCTGTTTAAAATGACCAAAAAATTTCGAATATTTTTCTTTGTTCTTATTGCTCAAAGTATGACAATGTTTGAGAAATTACAGATTCGAAATTATATTTCACTCAATGGCTATCTCAGTTAACCCATTAAAGCCCATAATTCCCCCGTAGAGATTTTCATGTGAAATTTGGTATGGTGTACCGTGAGGACACAAAAAATGAAATTCTTTCATAAAAACAATGTTCAAATATGTAGGAGAGTTGCTGTCAAGTGGCAACTTTAGTTGCCACTGGGATGATCCATGTATAAATTATTCAAATTCAAATAAGACTGAGATATAAGAATAATTTTATTTTGATAGAAATTGAAATACTTTTCATTGTATGGTATTGAATATTAATATTCAAATTCTATGAAAAATCTTGAAGCACTCATCAGGGTGAAGTGAAACTTCGCATTTCTGGCATGAAAAATGGTACGCCTGCCACAGATCCTACGGTGGCGATACTCATACTGAACTTTTTGGATGAAATAATCTGTTCGATTTTTTCTGATTTATTCGAGAGTTGGGACCGTATTTTCGAGATCACTCGAGTACAACTCGCGTACGAAAATTGATGAATTTCGCACGAAAATCGGTTATCCGTATTTTCGAATCACTTTCTAAGGCTTCGTGCACGATTTGTTTCGCATGCGGTGACTCGAGTGGGTATGCACCATTCGAATATCAAACTTCGCATACGGTTTTATATTTTTCAGTAGAATTGTCAGTTTGGCGTTTTATTATGAATGTGTTGTGAATGATGTCAGGCTTGAATTTTCTTATTGAAAGAAACGTTATGAATGCAGCTAAAGCCTCAGACGAATTAGGTCCATTATAGAAAGGTGTAATGGAGTCCGAAAAATGAGATTTCGATGCCTTTTGAAGCATAGGGTGGTACATTATGACCCTACTACAGCTGCATTGAACCGGGCGATGAGGAAGTTGATGAAATTGATTATGATGCCAATATTAATTATAGCCTTTCGTAATGATGATTATAATGTAGGAGAATTTTTTTAAATAAAATCGTTGAAAAAACAATATTCTACTTAATTATCCTTTCATAGATCTTACAATTATTTTATTGATATCTGGGTAAGGTAAAAAGAAACGGATTACAAAACATCTATTTATTTATATCACATTAAAACAAGATATCACTTTACTCATGAAAAAGAATAAGATGACCTAAACTAAACAAATTCACTTACATATCAAATAAGAATTCACAAATAAAAACATGGTAAAGTTAAGCAAATAACTTTAATTGTTACTGGTGGTGATGTGGTTTATTAAGAGTACCAAACTTTTTGCAATGGATTCCTTGGCCTCAACATCTCTTTTATAAAGGTCAATTTTCGCCCTTAAATATTCTGCTCTATTTTTATTTTTGGTTGAGGTTAGGCTAAGAAGCTGTTCGTTTGCTTCTATGCTTTTATTTAGCCTCTGAACTCTTACAGCTGAATGTTTCAACTTACGACTTCCTGATGTCAATATTTCATCTTTTTTTTCTTTGTCTCATTGATATTTGGGGTATGTAATTCAATATCCATTTTGTCTTGACTGCTAATTTTTTTTTTCTGTAGCAATTCAAAATTTTCTTTTTCTGTATTGTCTTCAACATTTTCTTTCTCCATAGTACTGAATACATATTCCAAAGGGTCAATGTTGAAATCGAAATGGTTTGATGATTCTGATACTTGAGGATCACCCTCCACAGCCACAGAACCAATAATGTTAATGATTTTCTCATCATCGTTGGTGAGTTTAATGTCAGTTGTGGATCCACCTCCAGTTTCCAGTCTATGATTTTTTATTATCGTATTTTTTTTTGGCACTAGATTTCATATCTTGCCATGTCTAAAACGAAAGATCATATTGAAGATTTTTTAAAAAGTAGAAAAAATGTATCAGTTTTCTACCATGTATGTTTTAAAAGCAAATGCAAAACGATTTTTTCCAAATTCCCCACATACATACCTTGCGCCATTGTTTCCAGTTTTTTTTTGCACCTATTTGACCATTTAATTTCTCTGTAATTTCTTTCCATAAGGACTGTGCCGTCTGATAATTGAACTGTTTCGTAAATTTCCCACATTTTAATTCCGGATGTTCTTCCATAAATTCAATCAATCCCTTTTTTTGTCCAGCTGAAACGAATCCTGCATATTTTTTCTTTTCACTTTCCATTTCCAATGAATCCCCAATAATTTTCCTGATTAACTTCTTCAAATTTGACAAAAGTCATTGACCACTGACAACAAGTGACAACCGAATTTTTGGAGCGAGAAATGGAATGATCGAATTTCCGTTGTTGCCAATACAAATATTCATCGTATACGAATACATTTTCGACTATGGTTCAAAAATACGATGTTCGAATCGTGTGCGATTTTTTTCATTCGAAATAAATCGCATACGAGAAATTTCGATTGATCTCGAAAATACGGTCCTTGGTCTGGATTCTAGAAAAGAACGAACTCCTGGTGTTATTGGGGAACTGCCAAAGAACTTCAGGATGAAAAAAACACACTGACACTTGAAATCCGATAGAGGAATATTGTGACCAAGGCGATATACAGCCTTGTGTGCTGTATACATCGACTCTGGAACTTAGTTCTTTCAGCAAATCAACTGAGGTGAATAAGTTATCAAATTAGAGTCGAGTATTATAAAGGCCGCTGACGCTTGGTGCGTTCAGATCGAGCTCTTTTCTGTGGAAAAGTGCCAGGTCCAGATTCCTTTGTATGGTTCTCCCATATAGATACTATATACTATCCCTATGAGTTTTCCTCTTGAATGACCAGTCGTGATCATCATTCAATTTTGAATATCGCTTTTCCATCTGAGAGAGCCATATACAGGCAGGAAGATGATCAATATCACCAACTTCTTCTTACCTGTATGTGCACCAAGAGGCTCATCAGTGGAAGATATAGGTACAGAGGTTGATAATTCCTCGTAGTTCTCGATAATATCAAGTATTTCATGGAGAACTAACCGAGCGCCATATCTTTCACGTTTATACCCGTCGAAATCTTCATAAACTGAGACATCTGAATATTGCCGAAATTGATATTGTATGTTCCCGTTGGCAACTTTAGTTGCCATCAAAGTTTGCACGTTTGCCAAAAATGAAACACTTCATGAAAATTCTACTGTGGTACGGAAATATGTTGCTATACTCATATCAAATACAATTAATGAAGAAAATACATATATAATATCATTTATCAATTTGAATAATCACAAACTCTCATCGATGGTCATTATGGTGAATTACTACAGGAGATAACTCTGAATGAAACGCTATATGCACACTTACTGTATGACAATATATGATTGACTTTTGTGCTATATGAGGCAGGAGATATTATTTTAGGAAATCTAAGCAATAAAACACCTGCAACTACGCGCATGCGCATAGTAGGCAGTCAAATGAGTGGTGGCAACTTAAGTTGCCAATGGGCTGTAATGGGTTAATATTGGTTGTGAAGAAAACGTTCAAATGGACTTATTTGAAGTTTTTTTATGGGCATTCAGAATTCAGTACTAAGAAATTCATGAAGGTATCGTAGATCCAAAAATATGGTGTGAACTATTGTTCACATGGTAGACTCCATATTTCATTTTCCTATTTGAAAGAGCTGATTTAAAATGAAATATTTAATTCATTTTCAGTAGTTCCTGAAACATATAGTTTTTTTTTTCGTATAAATCTAAGGCAGCTGTATAACGCCTCTCGGGATTGCTCTGATTTCTTTATATCGAAGTTCTATTCTACTGCCTCCTGATAGTCCCTACTTATCCTCCTTGGACACTTTTTATGGAGATATAACATAATATCAAAATATTAAAGAGATTAAATTCAGAATACAGGAAGAAATAATTGAAAACCACAATATATTCCATAAATGGTAAGGAAAATTAAAGAGATATCGACTGTGTGTAAACGTAAATGGGGGTCATTTTAACTAAACACTGGAGTTAACTTTTAGTAAATAAATAAATACATAACATATACATATCAGTTGTTTTATCAGCCACGGTTCTTATGATATGAAGAAATCGCATCGTTATCTTTTGGCAATCCATAGCTGCTTTAGGTTTTCGATGCCTTCATGAAATTCTTAGTACTGAATTCTGAATGCCCATATATCTACTTCAGAATTTCAAACGTTTTTGTATGAACAATTTTACCTGAGATAGCTATTGAGTAAAATTCAAACAAACCCCCGGTACATATAGTTGCGTAGGTACTTTTTTTCAGGTTTTCGATACTCATGGGGAGATAATTTTCCCCCTCCTGTAAATTCGCCCTTGCTTCCCGAATTTATTGGAGCTTAATCAATTGTTTTTCGGACAAATGAATCAAATAGGATCAAATGCTTAGTTCTTTTTTTTAAATAATGGTAGTTTTATTTCTCTGACAACTTTAGAAACTGCTGATATCAATTCCACCAGATTTCAGATTCTCGCTACACTTCTTGGCGTATTTTCTATCAGGATCATATTTATCCAACATTTGTTTGATGTAGTCTGGTTTGTTCTCGATCAAGTATTCAGTCATCTTCTTAGCGTTTTCCTTATGCTTGTCTGTACATTTGGCACAACAAGTTTCCATGATTTCAGGAATAGTTTCTGAAACAACATGATGAGTATATTTGAGTATTTCACTCTTCATTCTACAATTATTATACTATACTATTCTTAATTATCTTTCCCTAGATAAAAATAAGTATTGAATTAACAAAACCACTTCTCATTGGCTATATTCTAATTATTTGCTAATCAATGAGCTAGCTCTTCAAGACGATCTATATTTATACTATCATAACTTAAGCAATAACGATATTTTTTAATGAATACGAGGTGAAGTGAAAAAACTTACTTCTCAACTCATCTGCTTCTGGGGTGCAACCTTTTCCTTCCAAGAGACAGTTGAAATGATTTTGCAGTAATCTCTCATTTTTGATGATTGCATCTACGTCGATATTTTCGAATTTTGAAGAATAAAAATCATCGCAATTGACTATGGCGAAAACTGCAACAAGTGCAACAAGAACGACGGATTTCATTTTGAGTTTCTTGTGTTTGACGAACAACTACTGAATTGGTGTGAGTCGGGGCTAATATTTATAGTCAAAATATTCATTCCCCAGAAAAACCAGCAATTATTCTGTCATTAGATGAACAATTATATGCTGGAAGTGGTGGATTGAATTCAATAAAACATGAAGGATGACGCTCTTCTCTGTTAACAATTTGAAGATAGATGTTGACGATAATGGGTGTTTATATTAGGTTGGATGATTTCCATATCGTATTTCAATTTGTCCTAAATATTTTCAGAGCAATAAAGTATGTCAGCTAGTGCTGATACTACTGAAAATGCTAATTTTTCCAATTTCTCTCGATTTTTCTACAGGTGGACAGATTTCAATGACTGGATATCAAATCTCCTAAATAAAAAAAAAAAAAATGAACATGTCATATCATTTTCCGGGAAACATGAATTGCTGGATGTTAAAAGACAATATATTGCAGCTAAAAACGACATCGCAACTTCCTGAACTTGCCTGAAATGAAAATTTATATACTGCATAACAAAAATTTCCAAACAAAATAATATGAATCCGGATAAATAACAAGGAACACATCAATGTGGTAAAAACTTTGTGCGAACATATCTATCGAAGTGTCGATATCCAAGCTTCAGGCCACTTCTCGTCCGAAGTTGAAATTCTGATAGACTTGTTTGCAACACATTCAATGAGAATTCCGAAAAGGATGACAATATATTGAAAATCCCTTGAAAACAGGATAGAACATGATGGAAATGGCTGCATTCAGCAAACAAAGATTTTGCCACCGCTTCAATACCGCTACCTAGCATAAATTGAAAGCGCTCCCAAAATGCCTGCTTCTCCAGAACGTGTTGAGTTTGTAGCGTAACGGTAACGTCTGGTGAATGCAACCAATGGCCGCGTTCACCTGACGTAACAGTTGTGAAACTGTAGCAGAATCGTCCGGTGGCATATGCGCTGCAAACTCAACACGTTCTGGAGCAGTGGGCATTTTTGAGAGCGCTATCAATTTATGCTAGGTAGCGGTAGCGGAATATTCGTCAGTGAATGCGGCCATTGAGTGATAATTCAAATTTCGAATTAAATTGCTGCAAACCTCACATTAAATTTTTTTCAGAATTTAGGAGTATTTCTTTATTTTTATGGAATGATAATTGTACCTTCTTTGAATAATGGTATTTTTTTTCTCTGTAAGCTACTAATCTGTAGCGTATAATTGATCTGTATGTGGCTGACTTACAGATTCGTAAATTATGACATTCTGGAAGTTTTTCTGTACCTACCTCTAGTATTAGAAGTGTCAATTTCTACTCCCTAATGAGATCGTAACTACGTGATAAGATCATAGAATAGAATTTATTTTCCTATCATTTTGGCTGGTAAGTATTGATAATTAGATATATTAATGTTCAATTCGTGTTCGCTACAATGAGGAAGAGAAAGTGCAAAGATGAATTACAAAAAAAGTGCAGTTAAGTGAAGTTTTTCATATTCTGTGACTGAAACAAATCATTCAACATAACCTCACAATATACCTTTCGATATGTTTCCGATCACCTGTGAGCTACAGATTTATAGAAAGCGTCAAGAATTGGCATTGTCCTGCAAGCTTATAAAAAGTTACAGATTCGCTTACAGATGAAAGCAGAATACCACCATGAATTTTGTTTATTACATCATGGGAAAAACCTCTCGAATCGACCAGTTTGATAAAATGAAATTATTGGGGCCCCACTTGAAGCTTTAAGTTTGATGCCGAGCCCCCCTGCACCTAGAGTTCTGCGAGGCCCTCTGATACGCCACTGATTTCCTATTGATTATGTTTTTGAATGGAAATTTTCCCAATGAATACAATAATACAAGAATGTGATCAACAACAAGATTCGGATATGTTTCAAGGGCTAACCACAGCTAACAAATATTAGAAAGTTATTGCAGCGAAAATTGCACTTCGTACATAAAAGGAGGTTTCACAAGAAAACACGCAATTCTACATGTGCATATGTATACAGATACTCAATCAATGATAATAGAGAAGAGATGGACGACTAATCAACATGTGTCGCTTAATTGAACCGAAAAAGTTATGCGCGAATAAATGTAGGGAATTTAGAATTTGAATTCTTCGTGGGAAATTGAAACACTTATAATTGCTATGTAGTGCAACCTTCGAGAACTTGTTGATGAGAAAATGGGAATTTGAATCCATTCGGAATTGTGAATGGAAACTTTCACTTTTTGACCTGAAGGAAATTTTAGTACGCGAAAGGGATTTTTTAAAGAGAGAAGGATCAGAATGATTGATCTGAGCGGTGCCCCTATCGATCGTGGGGCGCTGTTCACTTGCTCAAATTACCCTAGCCCTGGAGGCAAAATGGGAATGGTTGTGGACTAATGTGTGGCTGTTGCAGTTTTGGACTTGGTTGCTCACCGGTTTGCGGCAACTACCATGGACAATCTCGCCTGAATGCCCAACCATTTGAATGTTCCTCAGAAAATAAGATGTGAGAATTCCAAAAGTCTGAGATTGACTTAACGCATGTCATCAAATATACTACACTTGGAAAAGTGAAAATTTACCTTCGAACACATTTCTAAAAAACAATGAGGTCGTGGATTAGGCTTATTAAGGGATACCACTTGAGAAAAACGAGCCTTGTACTCATCCTCTGAAAGGGTGTGAAATAGATTACCTCAATTATTTTCCAAAATATCACCTACGTTCAAATTATTGATGGTACCATAGTAACGAAACGATTGTATATAACGAAAAATGAGCCGAAAGCTTTTAGCCTTTCACAACGTTGCCAAATGTTATGCGGTCACTCCTGCCAAGGAAACCTACGGAACATCATTGATTCGAAGTTTGGTCCTATTTCGATCTAAATGCAGTGAACTAATATCAGAATGTGTGGTTGGTTGTATAGTGGTACCATTGTATATGATGGTGGCAACATGGGACTGGTGAAGATAAGCGGATCATATGCGATGATGAGTAATGTTTCCTTGCCATGCACGGATCACATAATGAAAGTAGAGATCATTTAATCGTTGTTCAGAATTATTATGATCTTTTTTCGCAATATAGGTTGGTTTTAAGGTCTATGTTCGAGATTCGAACATTTTTTCAAATCATTCATATTCCTCGAATAAATCTCAACCTATGTGGAGATCATTGTTTGTTCAGGAAGCCAGTTAGAAAAAATTCCACGCTATTCATTATGTGACAGCTAACTTGGTCATCAGTCTGTTAATGACTATCTAAGTTTTTTATGGGATATGGATGGGTTATGAACAATCTTCGCCTTCACAGGAGGGTAACCTACTTTTTTCTACTTTCTAAAATACATACCATAATGATTTTTCATCAAACTATGCAAATCATCGAGAGTTTCATTTCCGAACGACAAAACAACCAAATTTAACTAGCCAAATGCTAAAGAAGCCATTTTCAATGAATTCTTTGAATTTTGCAAAAGAAATCAAGAGCTTTCATTGTCCACAATAGGCTATAACTAAGAGTTTCATAATGTTTTGCTATTTCAAGTTAAGATTTCAGGCTCGACGAGATTAAGTTGCCGTATTCATTTTTACTTCTACACCGAATATCACATTCATAGTGAAATTTATTTTTCTCTTTATCTTCATCATAATTTTCCATCATCAATTCAATAGACATAACTTAGTTTCGGTTGCGACAAATGAATCAAATAGAATAAAATGCTTCAATTCTTTATTTTATAAAATATGTTGTTTGAAATAAAATTTATTATTTTCCGGAACATCAAGTGTTGCCATCCTTAGAATCCGCTGAGATCAATTCCCCCAGATTTCAGATTCTCGCTACACTTCTTGGCGTATTTTCTCTCAGGATCATATTTATCCAACATTTGTTTGATGTAGTCTGGTTTGTTCTCGATCAAGTACTCAGTCATCTTCTTGGCGTTTTCTTTATGCTTGTCTGTACATTTGGCACAACACGTTTCCATGATTTCAGGAATAGCTTCTGAAACAACATAACGCGGATATATGAGAAATATACTCTTCATTTCAAAACTGTGGATGTCGAGAACGAAGTTGAAAAAAACTGATGGGATTTTACTATTTTCAATTATCTCCACTTCAGATAAAAAAAAAAGATGAAATTAACGAAACCACTGATCATGAAATATATTTCAATCTTGTGGAGATAAATGAGGAAGCTCCTCAAGAAAAGCATTTCTTCAAACTTCTATTATCTGAGCAAAAACTTTATTCTATTCAATTAATTTAAGATGAAATGAGGAAACTTACTTCTCAACTCTTCTGCTTCTGGAGTGCACCCTTTTCCTTCCAAAAGACAGTTGAAATGATTCTGCAGTAATCTTTCGTTTTTGATGATTGCATCTACGTCGATATTTTCGAATTTCGAAGAATAAAAATCATCACAATTGACTTTGGCAAAAACTGCGGAAAGTGCAACAAAAACGAGGTATTTCATTTTGAGTTTCTTGTGTTGGACAAACAACTACTGAGTTTGTGTAAGTTGGGGCTAATATTTATAGTGAAAATTTTCATTCCCCAGAAAAACCGGCAATTATTTTCTCATTAGATGGACAATCATCTATTGGAAGTGGTGGATTGAATTTAATGAAACACCAAGGATGACGTTCATTCTTTTTGTTGAAGATATGAATGGAGATGTTGACGAAGATAATGCTCCTTTCAAGTTGGTTCATTTCCACGTCATAATCTAATATGCCCAGCAAGGAATATTTCCAGTTAAAAGAAACTATTTTATGTTATTTTCAGTTTTTTCAATTTACTTCATCCGCAGGAGGTGAATTTTAAATAATCTTAATCATCTTCATAATTACAGTTTTTTCTAATTTCTGTGGATTCTAACTCTTTAATTGGTATGATTAACTAAGCCATTGTTATACCTGTGGAATAATGTTATGGCCTGCTTGACATGTTGATTCAATGCTCGAATAAATACTGCATAAGTTAGGGTGATGAAATCGACAAAAATATTGAATTTTTTTTCGACTCATTGAGTAGCTTATTACCTTGAATCAGGGTTTCATCGGGACTGAATAAAATGTTCTTCATTTTCACCTTACAGATGAGACAGACTGCTAATGGAACCAATAGTTGACAATTTTTCTTGTTATCCAAGATCCTGGTTGACTTTTCCACGAATCCTAAGTTTTCTGGAAGTTAGGGTTTACACATTTTTAACTAACGATTTCAACTTGTGGAATGCAGAGACATTGTATCATATCGTATTATTTGGAGGTATTCTCCATAAAGAGCACACTTCAATCAGCATATGCATTGAGTAAGAAGTAAGGTTTTTCTTTGTCAGTGCAAACTTCTTCTCTCACTGACAAAAATCAGTCATTATCGCTTAGAGAATATTCACAACCTGTCACTTGTCGACTTCCAATTCTCGCCTCGAAAGACTGTTTTTCTACTTAAAGTATCTCGGAAATTGTTCAAGAAAAATTTTAATTTTGATTCCAATTTGATGTAACGTATTTCTTTCTACCTGTGTTTACTTTTGAAATGTTTAATGTTCAAAAATCAGTTCTGACACCACTTTATTTGTAACAATATTATACATACACTCTTAAGAATTCAACAACTCGAAACAAAATCAATAAAATCATTCATTTGTACCAATGTATGGGGCTAATGGCATTACATGCTTTTCAAGAATGTTTCTTATATACTTATCAGCATTCATAGCTTCATTATTAACGACCACTAGGTCTGTGCGAGCACTCAAAGATATTCCACCCCATACCATAATCGTTTTTCCCCCGAAACCAGTAGTATTCAGGAAATTGCACAAAGCATATCTTTTATGTGGACGTCTATATGCAAGGGAACGTCGATCATTATGGTAGAGATAGAATCTTGACTCATCTGTGAAGAGAACTCTTTCCCAATCGGCCTCTTCCCAATGGATATGCCCTCTCGCAAAATCAAAACGCGTCCTTCGATGGGCTGGGGAAAGAGCTGGGCCCCTTCCCACGAGGTCTTAATTCATATTCTCTGAGGCGATTTCTTATTGTCTGAGTGCTAATTTTCACCCCATAAGTTTGCTCTAGCTAATTTTGAAGGAGGCGAGCGGTGGAAAACCCTTGTCTCAACCAAGAAACTCTCAAGTTCTTTAATGGCAGTTGTTACCCGTAGTCTACCCTGTCCTAGTCTTCAGACATTCATACCTGTCTCCCTGAATCGCTGCAACATTCTGGACATACTTGTATGGGAAACTCCAAACCTTTCTGCAATTATTGTGTATGTCCACCCTTCTTCTCGCAAAACAACCGCTTGGACACATTCCTCATGGGTCAAATTGCGTGTTTCGCGTTGCATAGCGATCGAGTGTAGAAAATCAAATGAAAGAAAAACTAGTGATCAGCATAATTGATCGAGAACAACTGGTTTTAGAATAGAGCCAATACATTCTTATGAATGTATTGGCTCTATTCTCTATTAACAGATTATTCTGATAATATAATCTGTTTTTATTCCTGGATAACATATATGCATGCATAATTCTGATAGGAATAATTATCATTGGGAACACCTTCAGTTGTAGAATAAATCTGAGATTTCCATAGTGTGCCTTCATTTTTCTAGCAGTGTATTTTTCATTCAGTAAGTGTGCTTCGGAGCAGCGTGGGTTCGGATTACCGAAGATCCCTCTTTCATAAGGTTCCGAAAAGTAATATATCCTACATCTGATCTGAATGACGAATTCAGATTTATTTGTTTCCATATCTAGTTGAGGGTAGAATTAGGATTAGGACTCTGATAGAGAAAATTTTTTCAAACATAGTCAACATATTGAACTTTTTTGAGGGGTTTGAAATGACTGCATTCTTTTAGCTACGGAATTGATGAATAATAATACTCGTAATAATATTCATCCATTTCATTATGTACAATAAGAGGGGGAAATTCGTCATACAAAAGAAAAGGGAAGAAACACATTTTCTAGTTATTTATAGAGCATAATACCTTTATTAAGATTATTTGCTTTTATAATCCTTATACTTCATTCTTCTGAAAATTGAGATGACTTTTCAGACTCTAAACTGATATGATGGCTCCATAAGTCGAGTAAGAACCTTTTACGAAGCAATGTTATGAGTAGGCTTTCTATAAAAACTTAGCAAAATAATTCTTACCTGAAATTGTAATCTGAATTATGTGTTAGAGAAAAATCGTAGGAATAATTTTATTTTGCGATATTTTAAAAGTGAATTAAAAGAAAAAGATAAGAGTTTCTTTTATATATATTCAATAAAATTCTTCCTGATACATAATAATGGAATTATCAGAATCCACTGAGATCCACACCTCCTGATTTCAGTTGATCATTGCATTTTTCTGTGTATTTCCTCTCTGGATCGTATTTGTCTAACACCTTCTTTATGAGCTCAGGCTTGTTTGCCAAAAGGAACTGAGTCATTTTCTTAGCACCTTCCTTATGTTTTTCTGAACATTTTGCGCAGCAGGTCTCCATAATCTCCGGAATATGCTCTTGAAAAAATACAGATTTAAATGATCATAATGACGAGTAGGTTTTTAAAAATAACTCACTCTTCAGTTCTTCAGCTTCAGGAGTACACCCCTGTCCGTCGACAAGACACTTGAAATGATTCTGCAATAATCTTTCATTCTTGATTATGGCATCAACATCAATGTTGTCTAGTTTCGATGAATACGCCTCATCGGTTTTAGCTGTATTAATAGCTGCTGCTATAACGACTAAGAGAATAAGAAACATTTTGAAGATGTCTAAAAGAAGATTGAACTTCGGAGACTGATTCCAGCGGGCATGCTATACCCTATATAAACGTTTCTTCAGGTGGAGAAATAAGTGGTTATTATTTCTCAATCAGAAGAGATCTCTCGAAGCACGAAATTTGGCAATAACCAAAAAAATATCCTTCGTACTGAAATTCGCGATTCTGGGTGAGTCAACAGGAAGTTTCTATTCCTCATTATCTTAATTGAAACTAAGCAATCATGTGATTTTGGACATCCTGTGACACTTGATGAATAATTTTGGTTATTGTTTCAAAAACGATGTACGGATTGATGTATTAGATAAATCAACTGAAAATCTGTTGAAAATCGAAATTATTTTACGAAGAGTTGTCATGAAATATGGAGATGTCCGCTATTTTGTGGCTTAATGACAAATTAACATCAGCGCAGTCTTCAGTGAAGGATTATTTAGAAGAAATTCTGGAATTTTTGAAAAGTGAGAATATTTTTACTTGAATATTTCCACTAGTTTTTCAGAAGTCGAAAAAAAATGAAAATTTACTTCTGAACTAACAAATATACATAGTATGTCACGATTATGACTCTGAAGGATATTTCTAGAAAAAGCACCAGATTCAGGATAGGAATTCTAAAGGTGAGTTTCAAGTGGGAAGACAACTTTTCTTATATTTTTTTCAAGTTCTAAGACTTAAGGTTATTCCGGGAGTGACATCAATTTTTTTTCGAACGGAAAAAACTATTTTTTATTGCATAAATAGATGTTTTTTTCATTCCAAAAGTTTGAATTTTTTCGAGAAAGTTCTCTTTGAATGAGGAGATACGAGAAAAATCTCGAAATTGAACTCTGCGGAAATACAGGCAACGAGGTTTTTTTCATTTGAAATTCCTTCATTTTCAGAAAATGATACAGGAGGTTACAAATACTTTGTCAAAGTTGGAAGTGACAAAATATCGTTTTTTCAAATTGGAACCCCATTTTTCGGAACATTTTCGAAATCTTCGTCAAAAAGTAATGAGAGCATATGTCTAAGACTTTCATCCCAAAATGAAATAATAATTTTCGAGATATATGCTCAAAAATTATTTTGTCCTCAATTTTCAATATCATTTCGAATGTGTTCTTTTACTGGAGAATAATTAGCGTTCTAATGATTTTTTTTTCATTTATCAAAGTTTGGTAATTTTAGACATGAGTGGCCAGTCTTTTAAATAACCTGAAGCTCTCGAAATTCTTTGATATTGTTCGAGGAGCAAAACTCTTGGACTGAGTGGAGTAGCTTTGTTTTTTTCAGACCTGATAACTGTTGTTTTTTCCTCACTTTCACAAAACAATGTTCATTCTAATACCTCGGACATGATTGATCGAAAACGAAGACTTCGATGACGAAACCTCATAATAATGCAAGAAAGAAAAAATAATCATCACCAAGTTAATGCGTACCTCAAATATTCATTCATATCAACCATGCAATCGTCTAGTGAAAGTCTAAATTAAGTTATCATGGGGTAAGCTGCAGTAGAATGTTCTGTCATCATACGAAGGACCACCAGTTCCGAGATAACTCAATTGAAATTCAGAAGACTGCGATGATAGCAGTCACATCTAAGATGACAAAAATGGGATGAGACACCTTGCAGAAAATCAATAATGAAATTCATCATAACGTGTGGCAACATTTTCTTCTTGAGAAGTTTTGGCATCTGATAAATTAGTTCTCAAAATCTTCACGCAAGAGCCTTTCTTTCATTATTTGAAAATGTTTCAAATTGTTTTTGTTTCAGTGACTGAGAGAGAAAACTCGAATTAAGTACTTATCCATAGTCTGAACCACTTACCAGGTTTGAACCATTTTTCAGATGAAAAGAGGTACTACTTTTTGAGATATGACATGTTAAATTTCGAAATCTAACGAAGTTATCCGAATATACTTGGAATGTTCAGCTTCAACCCTGTGAATTCTTGGAAATTAGTTCGAAAACCTTTATTCCTTCACAAATAATTAGAAGTAATATTCTGATCACGATGCAAATTCATGATAAATATGGAAAAATGATTCTTTGATTTCATTATCGAACATCTCAAGAGCAGAACGATTACAAAATAAACACAACAATAAGAAACTCAAATAAGCTATTAACATTTATCTCTGCGATGATCCAAACGAATCATCGTCCTTGTGTTACAACCTCATTCATTTACTTGGATGCAGAACGAAATTTCCATCTTTTGTGGAAATAATTGGAGATGCAATTATTTTTCTGTTTTCTGATGTATATATAAACACGATTCATATCTTCACCCAAGCGTAGTTCATTTGAAACAACAATAAGATGCTCAAGTTGGTTTTCTGTGTGGCTGCTGCCATAACAATTGCAGATGTTCATTGTGATGTTTACGATAGTTCAAAATTAGAAAAAATCGACTTTGATGCCATTAGAAGTAACGAGAGACTTTTGCAGAATCACTTAAATTGTCTCATAGAGGCGAAAGGATGCACTCCAGAGGCTGATGATTTGAGAAGTATGAATCCTGAGCATTTTAGTCACCTATATTTTCTTCATAATGTATCATTTTTATGCCTCAGATGAATTACTGTTTGTGCTTTTTTTGTTTGACGTGAGAAAAACCTCTTAATAAGAGGTAGAATTGTGGTAGTAGTCCATGGGTGGAGTTCTTCTAGTTAGATGTTTACGGAGAACCGAGAGCAAAAATTCATTGAATATTTGGTTTCTTAGACAAGAATAAATGCTCTATCGATCTGAAATATTGTCAGAGCTGCGGTGTTGCCGCTTATATCAATTACTATGTTATTTCAAATGGCAAACCCTATGTATTATTGCACTTTCCTATCCATCGTATCAACACGATTATCTTGGTATCACTTTCTCATACGTACTATACCTTCAGCGTTTCCTGAGTAATTCATTGATTTCCTCTTTTTTTTTTGCAAAACATAGCTTTGGTTGAACATCTATAACTTCCATACTATTATTCTTAGGAAGCTGAAATTTCCTATGCAGAATGCTTAGATTCAATGCCTCATGCAGGTGTTACGAAATACGTTTTTTTTTTCATTCAGAGTCATTACCAATTCGATGGTTTATCAGGACACACAAAAACGGTTGAAAGTGCATTTTTTCGAATGAGACGCCTTGAATTATTCAAGGAATACTGAAAGAAAACTGAATTTTCTTTCAAATGATATACCACATTTATATTCCTATATTGTCAGATTCTGCGTTGAATTTGTGACTTGTCCTATACATACTTGTTATCTCTGAAAAGATAAATAGATTATAATCATTATTATATTATTATTACTATTCTATTTGCGTACGTGTGAACCCGTTCATCGGGAACTTTCTGCTTGTTCTTGCTGTTATTTCGACACATTGCCAATGGTGAATGAACAAATTCATCAAAATTTCATTTGAATATGTATTCTTTCCATTTCACTCATTATTCTTCTTATGTTATGGAAAATTATCAACAAACGAAGCATCAAATTTGCCTTATGTCAATTCTTATCATGTCATGGAATTTCATTACTATCTAGGATGAAAACATATATAGAATTTTTAGCTAGAATCATTGAATCGTTCAAAGAATGAACATTACTAGAATTCATTTCATTATTTGATAGTTTTTAGCTCAAAATCATCAACAGCCAATCATAGCAATCCACTGAAGTTGGTTTGTATGAAGCGCTCATTTTAAGCATATTTTATTTTTTTCAGTATTCCTTGAAATATATGAGGTATCTCATTTGAAAAAATGCACTCTTAAACGATTTTGTATGTCGTGTTGAACCATCGAATTTTTGATGACTCTGTATAAAAAGAAGCGTATTTCGCTACACTTCCATGATGAATAAAATCTTAGCAATCTCCTCACTAAATCTCACTACTTTCTTGACAAAAGCGGCAAAACCGCAGCACTGAAAAATATATTTGATCGATAGAGCATCTAACCTTATATAAAAAAACAGATTTTCAATAATACTTGCATTCCGTTTTCAGTAAACGTCTAACATACCATCGACCGTGGATCACCCGGTATATTCCGTCTGAAAATACTGGATAGGGAGTATTTTTTTTGAAGACTCACTTAAAACGGCGACTCCTCTCGCGTAATATTTCAATTTAAAATGATAGATATAGGTCCCCCACATTCATAATCCCGTATCGAAGCAGAGATAGGCATCGGCAATCTCGCATAGATTAAATTTTCTATCCATTAAAAAAAAATGGGTGCATACACCATAAGGTTTTGATGTCCTTAGATTTTTTATATTCATCCTGGTAGGCTTATTGTTGTGGACCACATTGTATTGATTTTGTATCAGAATTTTTTACTTTTAGTGATCTTCAAATTTGATGTCGACGATATCAATTTTTTTGTGACTTAGATGGAAGTTTTTTCCAATTATGGAAAAGGTGATCTGGAGCTTCTTTTCGTCATTCTGAACTATATAATTTTCATATCCGTTAAGAAATATGTAATTTTTGAGGTAGAGGTTCCCAAACTTTTCTGTAGATTATCAATAAACTGTAGGTATGTGTGTTCTCTTCAAACATTAGAGTATTTTGAAACAATTCATGAATAGAACGAACACTTCATCAAAAACGACTTTTAAAAACTGAGCCAAATACCTAATAGTTGTGATCACTTCTATAAATATTTGAATATTTCGCAGAAATGTTGCCAGAAATTATGGAAACCTGCTGTGCCAAATGTACAGATAAACATAAGGAAGAAGCAAACAAGATGATGAACTTCTTGATTGAGAAGAAGCCAGAAATTGTCAAGAAGCTTCTGGATAAGTATGACTCAGAGAGGAAATACAGGGATCAATGTGGTGAAAAGTTGAAGGCTGAAGGAGTGGATCTTTCGAACTTCTGAAGTATATGTGAATAACAAAATTTATTTCTCAATAAACGCTGACAGTTTTCATCCTGAATTTATTTGTACACTGTGACCCATTTTAGATGAGAATACAATGTATCCCAGCTATTTTTCAAGAGAGAGACATGCTATTCTAGCGACAGAACATAACAATGTATTTCTTTGATTTGTGAACTGAAATTCATTAGAGATTTGGTTGCGATACAATGTTTCCGGACAAATGATTTCAAGAATCTAAAAGGTATAAAGTTCCGGCCAGATTTTGAAAGAAGGGCTCTAAAAAAATGTTGAACACGATAACTGACTAATGTGAAAATATCTATTACATTATCCACAAAATTCAGACTAAAATGAGAAGCATTGTGTTTGTTTCATTCGTCAATCCGTTGTGTGTTTTCTTCAAATTCTCTTCTCAATCTGAGATTTATTCTCATTTATACTTAGTTAATTAAGATCTGTTGAAATTGAGTTCATTGATATTCAGCATTACCCAACACGACATCAGATCTGATTAAAACCTGAAATTATGACTTTTTTGGCGCTGGCTTCAGTCCTCTGTCAAGTATCGCGTCAGGGGGCTGAAGTCTCCCATAATACTGATGTTTTTTCTGCTTCAGAGCACTTTCATTTTAATTGCTACCGTGTATGAACATTTAAATTTTATAATTCAGTTTCTTCATCATGAATGAGGCAAGCTTGAAGCAAATTTTGTAGCGACGAAAGCCTCGCTTCGCCATAATTTTATTTGACCCCATTACGAGTGAATAGGAATACAAAAAAACTCCAGTACTTGAGAAAAAAGCAAAAAGGAAAAATCAAAACTTTTGATGTGACACCACGATCTCATTTAAATTTGATTATTACCATCTCTTTCTCTCTTTCATTTAAAGACTATAATATTTGCTTGATTTATAAGCAGTATACCTACTCTTGTTTCGTTGAGTCAAGTTACCTAGAAATAACATAAAAGTTGAGTACTATTCCTGTCACGGAGACTGAGATAGTCAACTATCAGGATATTATACAGTCATTTTTCTGAATTAAAAGTAGTACTTTTGAGATGAATATTGTTAGATTCTTGTTTCTATTGTTTGTATCAACAAACAATCAAGTTAACATTTTCGTCCTAGACTTATATTTCAGTTGTTGGAGTATTTGTGTTTGCGACTTGAAAATTTTTACAAAGAACTGTTACAGGTAGGCAAAAAGTGCATGTCTTCATCTTATTAGCTGAGATACAGTGCAGTCTCAACCAAAATGGGACACAGTGTGAGGCATTTCTTGATATGACCTATACGATATAAATAGATTTTCACAAAAATGGACAAATAAACTCACGTATTTATTAACAACAAAAACACGTAAAAAGTGATTGCTTGACAGATCCCGCTCAAAAACTCAACTCAGGGAAAAAAATAGATCAGTTTTTCGCTAAACTTTTTTTACTCTTCAGATTCAATTCTTTCTGTTACAGTCTTTCGAGGCATTCGACTGTGTACTCTCCAATAGGGTCATATTTTTTCGACAATTCCAAAAACATTTCAGGTTTTTTCTTGACAATTAAATCCCGCATGCTGGAAAGGTCTTGGTTCTGCTTCTCTGTGCACTTTTTCACAACATGTTTGAACCACTTGAGTCCATGAAGCATTATTATTCTATAATACTATATAAATAAATATTATATCTCTGATGAATGTCTGTTTATTTCATGAAATATGTTGGGAAACTCTGTTAAAATTTTTTCTGTTTTCTTCACCGCGAAATTTAGTCCATCGTATTCATCAAATTTATTCAGAGCCTGTGAAAAATATATGATGAATATTTCCATATTTTGTCAATTAACAACATCATATTTGAACGAGAAATAGGGTGAAAACAGAAATGAAAGAAGAAAGAACATTATTTGTTAACACCAAATTCGGAAAAATACTTAAGAAATTGCCCATACATAGGGAGTTTTCAGAACAGAATGCTGGGAATTCATGCTATGCCGCCCCCGAAATGTAATCCTGGTTGGGACTTTGTACGGTTCCCCGGTTTTAAACCTTGTTCTCATATTATTTTACCTTTATTTAACACCTATTATATCTAAAATCAACAGTTCCAAATTTTATTTCTCCCCCACTTTCCATTTCCCTCACTCGTCTAAGTACAAAATACAAAGATAATGAATGAATTAATTTGAGATTGGAGCAGTATTCTGACAGGATTCCAAAAAATGATTCATTGACCTGATGATATCGGATTGTATTGAGTATGTTCTTGTTTTCCTGTAGATGGTTTATTTATTATCTTATTTATACTCTTTCATCTGATATTGCAGTGGCGCATCAAGAGGGGGAACCATGCGGCTGCAGCCTCCCCCACCCAGCGAGATTATTTTTTTTTAAGAAAAACTGAGACCTTCGATCAAACGTCAAAGAATCATGTTAATGGAGCCTCCCCTCAATTATAATCCTACTTGCGCCCTTGTGTTGATGTTTGCCACCTCGGCAAATTTGAATTTATTTCATTCCATATTCTATGAAGATCAGTATTGACAAAATCAATAAGGTTTTTGCCCGCCTATACTGTTATAGTTTGATGAATATGTATATTCATTTCAACAGACTTAGTTTCAGAAGATAAATACTTTTCGTTTCATTGTTATCTAGAATTTATCAACAAATCATTAAAAATAGAGAATAGAGAACTCGGACAACCTCAGAATGAAGATGCCTATGTATTCAATAAATATGGATTTGGTTGAGGTAAAAATCAATCAAAAATATCTGAAATTCCCCTACTGACCCCTGACTGCATTATATTTTTCATTACATCCTTCATTGTATGTTAAGCATTCAAGGAGACTTTGCAATTCAGATGGTTCCTCCTGCGAAGCATCAATGACTATCTCATCAAGAACTTTATATGTATTATATCCATTGCTATTCACAAAATTGCAAAGGGATAAGGAGAGGAAGATCGTATTATATAATGTTCCCATTATTAACTAGAGGAAAAACGGTCTGATATTTGTAATTATATATAAATATTATTCTAGAAGCAAAAAAATTAATTGATTAATTACGATCATCCTTGAATCATTGTCTAGTAGTTGAAAGAATTAATATTCGTGGGTATTGTTTTATTCAGCTTTCATGGAAATGTATCGAATTGTGAATGTGATAATTGAAAGTATCAATGAATATGTAAAATTGATATCGATTCAATTATTTCACACTAAATAGTAATACGAACATTTCTATATTCTTCAGCTACTATGATGCCGTCTCGACAACAGCCACATACTGATATAATTCTTAACCACCATCTATTTTCTAGAATGTAGGCAACCCTCAATGTCCAACTTGTATTGATAGTTTCACACCTAATACTTCTACTCATCTCTCTAGTAAAAATAATAATTATTTTTTATTCAGGTGTGGTCAAATTATTCAACCACGAAAAGAACGTGACAATCCAATCATAATGTAGACATTTCAAAATATTCCGAAACAAAAAAGGATAGGATACACGCCCAAGAAAGCTACGATTTTTACGAGAACACAAATAAGTAATTTCTCGATGAAGTTTATTCAATTCTCAAGGTTGCAATTGTGTTTGCAACTGCAGGAGATTGACGAATTTGTGAAATCAGACTGGTAATATTATGGTCCGAGAGCTAGTGAACCCTCCGATTAACTTTTTGTCTGTGAGGCTACACATTCTCATAGTGGTAGTTCATAGCATGCTGAGGACGGAAATTATTGCTCAGCACCCCTCACCCCTAAATGTCATCAACACCTATATCTTTGAAGGTGTGAAGATAATTGAAAGATTAAGCTTTAAAGTTTCATACGATTTCGTTCATACTTTTTCAAGTTAAAAAAAAATTATGAGCGATTTCGACGAGCACAAGTACCTAACAGGTGACTCGAAAAGTGTGTAATATATGAACAAAAATTAACTTTTTCCTTTACGGCTGAAATATTTATATATGTCTTCGTCTGAGGGAATGAAAGAATAAGTTTTATTATTATTCTTCATCATCATCTGATATGTTATCAATAATTTCTTCATAATATAGTACAGTGGTTTCAAGAGTAGTAAACTGTGTCCTAAATTGATCGAGACTGCACTATATCTCAGCTATTATTGAGAGGAGAGACATGCGGTTCTCGCGACTCTTTGTCACTTTTTTGTGAAATTCTTGAATCCAAAAACAGACATATTCTAACTACTTCTGTTTCTTGAATACAGAGCGATAACGATATTGTGCCATTTTTGAAAATTTGATTATTTCCCGGGCACTTTAAAAGGATGAAATAAATAAACACTGATTATAATGATTTTTTCACGTAGAAGTCAGTGGCGTTGTTTGAAATTTCTTTCGGAGCATCGTTTGTAAGATTGAATTGGAACGGAATGAAATTTTTCATATGGAACAGCCTGTTTATTTTAACGTCAAATTTCTATATTGATGTATTACAACCTAACCTTCAATAAATTTCAGTTCAAAATATTATCCCAGGCTATTAAATCAATATTCAAACGCATTTAATCATTACTTTTTGAGAAGCCATGTGACCTAAACCTACTGATTTTATCCTATTTTGACTATAAACTCAAAAGATCCATTGAGAAATGGTGGAAACGAAAAAAAATGCCAGTATAAATATTATAATTATTTGATGAATGTGTGAAAGAAATCTTTTTTACTTTGAAAAAAACCACACAGAAACATAAATTTTTCTGATGGTTGACGCTGAAATTCATTGAGGGTTAGGTTGTGACACATCGATGTATAAAACATACGAAATGTTGCATTTGAAACATTTACAATTTGTTCTATATCTCAGAAACATTCTGAATTTTTTCTCAGTACTTACTTTCTTGACCATTACAGCACTAAGAAGCTTCGCAGATGAGATGTAGATACTCAAAGAGCTCCAGACTATTTAACACCTAATTCTCTCATTACCTGCGCCTTCTCTAGATATTCTGAGGATGATGAAGAGTAACGATGAAACTTATATAAACATATATAAATTTCAGCCTTACCGAAAAGGGATTAATTTTTGTTCAAATTTTACACTTTTTTCGAAGCGCCTGGTAGGTACTTGTGCTCGTTGAAATCTTGTGTCAATTTTTCTTCAACTTCAGAATGAATGATCAAAATCGAATGAAAGTTTGAAGCTTACAGGAACAAGTTTAGTTTTTCAATTTTTTTTACATTTTCAAGAATATAGGGGTTGATGACGTGCAGGGGTGACGGGTGCCAGGCGATGGTTTCCGTCCCCAGCATTTTATGAACTACCACTATAAGATTTTCTCTTGCTATAATGTGATATTGAAGATTTTGGAATGTTATTATTTGTGAAACAAAAGCCACCACAGAATGATGTCAACAGGAGATTACCGAAAAATATATTTATGAAATAACTTAGCTCTTCGTCCAGAAGAATAATTGAATCTTAGTTCCGGATGGATGATATGAATCAACTTAAACACCCCCAACAAAACTGTGTGCAAACAAACAAAGAAGCAGATTTGAATTTTTTTTATTAGAAATAAAATAATGGTTGAGAAATATTTTTTCATTAGTAGCAATTAGGATTTCGTTAACATCTCATAGCTCGAATCTCAGAAGATCAATTCCTTTAGATTTGAATATTTTATCACACTTTCGAACAAACTCTCCGTCTGGATCTAATATACTGAGAGCTTTTTCTTCGTATTCAGGTTTGGTCGCCCAGATAACATCCACAAATACCTTCAGCTGCACTAGAAATGGTTCAGAACATCGGGCGCAACACGTTTCCAGCATTTCAGGCAAGATACCTGCAATACAAAACGTTTTCAGTAGATCAATTCGCTTCTTTTCCAAATCAGAATTTAATTATTTGGCCAAGAAATCTGAATGTTGATGTTTTTCAAAGTAGCAAATGCATTTGATTTATTCTGAATAATCGGTTTCTTTTCTGTTTTATTTTTCATTTCAGATTAAGAATTGCGAGTCGTTTTGGGAAGAATATGTTTGTCCGAGCCCATCGACGGATAACATGAAGATGATCACACTGATGTCTTTCAAGATTTTCCTGATATTTAATATTGTATGTTATTTTTTTCACGGGGAGACTGGCTTTTTCGGCTGAGGTTTCTTCCCCTGGCTGTACAGTATCGTATGATACTAGTGATGATAGGATCGTATGATTCTATAGTATTATACGAAGAATGTTATGATACCCCGTTCTTTTTTTACCTCAGCTCAGGGAATTTTTGTTTCAAAATTTATTGTTTTTTTTTATATGGGGTATATTTTTTTTTTTTAAATTAACGCATTTAGGATTTTATCAAACAGAATGCCAATATTGTCACAATGAAACTAATTTTTTTCATTCAGAATACCTACTTAAAATCTCATAAATCTTCTCGCAACAGAAGTTTTTTTTTCGATATGGACGTTTTAGCCACAGTCATTCTTGTGCGTGAGATCGGTGTTTCGAATTATACATACGAAATATAAAAAGCATTATGAAGGGAAAAGTCAGCACCCTAATCATGGGCCATGATGGCCATTTTATCCACTAGTCCAATCCCCATAAAAAGCATTTTTTATACTTTCCCGTACTCATTTTAGTAAAGAAAGTGTCACTTTTCCGCACTAGTGCGGGAAAGTATTAGCAGGGGTTTTTTCCGCACACTTTCATTGAAGAATAAACTGAATTATGATATGTCCCTATGCATCGAACGTCAACGATGAGAGTACCATGGAAAGGACATGTAGAATTCTTATGTATTATGGATTCTCTTGGAATGTTTATATGTTCAAATAAAATAAAATACAATAAAATATATTTTCAATGTGGGGGTCGTAGAAAAAAAAATGTTCCTATCTTGTGCAGAAAGTATCTTTCCCGTACTCGATTGCTTTACCGAACTCCGCTCCGCGTCGTTCGGGCAACAGCATTCTCGTGCGGAAAAGTAAAACTTTCTGCACTTCATAAGAAAATAACTTTTTTGTACAACTGTAAATTTAAAATCAACATCCTCCGAAATATATTCGTCTTAATATGTTATTTCTCTAATTGACTGTTGTCTTGAGAAAATTAGTCCAGAATAACCAAATTTTTCTCTTTTCCATACATATTATCTCTAATGATATAAATACTCATAAAAAAATTTCACATCTTCCTGTGATCTTTCTGTGTCTTAACTTAAGATTACATTACAGCGTATAGAGATGGAACCGCTCCTACATTTCTTGTGTTGGAATAAAGGATTTCGTCTTTGTCAATCATAGAATATATCATGCGACAATGAGAAAGCAGAGCTTGTTCTACACAAGATATTACATTACACTTGAATATTGTTTCAAATCGATTGGAATTAATTAAACACGACGTGAAGTTTGCTTTATTTTCATTTCACTTGATGATAGTTCGATAATATTTTTTATATGTAATAATTGAATAACAGTGTGTCATGCTACGATCATTTAGTGATGTATCAATAAAAGCGCGTGTTTTAATATCCATAACATGATTATTACATACATTATTTTTGTTACACCCAATAAATAATGGATGGAATTTTAAATGTAACATTCCGCCAGCGAGTTGAACCTTGCCGTTGAAAAATTATTATTTTCTATAAGTTCAATCCATCCGTCATGATGGATGTCATTTTGTAACGTATTTGTGGAATAAACTTTTAATAATGAAGAATTATGTAGACAAAGTGTTATACTTACTTCTGACTTTCTCATATTGTGGAGTGCACCCCTTGTGGTAGTTGATACATTGAAAATATTTATGAAGTTCAAATGGATTTTTTACTAGGGCAACAAAATCGATCTGATCTAGAACATCATACGTATCTCCAGAAGCACTTGTTATTTCCGAAGCAACGAATAGTATAGAGCACACAAAAATAATTTTCATGTTCACTCTCAGCTTTTCAGGCGGAATAGGGCAACAAACCAACCATCAGCCAGGAAGCTACTCGAATATTTTTCAAATTAATTTTAATTTCTCATGATTTCAACTTCCTTGCGATGCCATTTAAATAGAGATAGTGTTGCAAATTATTGTAAAAATGATATCCAACACTCGAATACGCCATGAATGCCACTCAGTTAATAGGGAAATAATTTCGCGTTGACAATTATTAGTTTCCTAACATGGCGAATAGTGATAACAATTTTCCATTTAATCATTGCCATGTTTCTGACCGAATAGTTATAACGAAGAGTGAATGAGCTTGCAAAGCTAAAAACTTCGATAATGATTGATCAAATATTATAGAAAAGGAAGATCGGAAACGAAGCGACTACATTCACATCAGTGCCATCTAGTTTTTTTTAAGTTATTTAGAATATATCTCAATGCTACAGATAATAATGAGCTAAATGATGATCACGAAACATTAAGTGTATGTCAGTGGTTAGATCAGTTGTTTTGGGACCGCTAGGTGATGAGTTCTCTACCGGCTAGATGGGAAAATTTATTGTCAATAATTTGATTTTACTACATAAAATATTACTTTTCTGGCTGGATGACTTCGAAAATTCATCTGAAGCATGATTTCAGCGTCATCTTTCATACGGAAAATCGTAGTCTTCCTTACTATGATCTCTGGGTATAAAATTGAACATTTCATTCATATGTATCTATGATGAACGTCTATGTATGTTCCTTTAATGTCACCAAGAAAGAACTTGTAAAAGAATGGCATTTGAGACCTTCGCATTGTAGGAAAATGCAAGAAGAAAACGGTCGCAATTCGGAAAAATTCCGAAATCGGAAATTTTCCGAATTGTGACCGTTTTCTTCTTGCATTTTTGTATGGTATGCTTATCCTTAAAGCGTTAAACTGTTTCTGATTGTAGGAAAAGTAAAAACTGTCATTGCAAAAGAATCACTTACTTGCCTGACATCTCTGTCCTGAAACTGAACGAAAAATTCAAGCCGTTCAAGATCAAGTAGTGTATATAAGGGCTTTCCTTGGACAAATTGCCGGGTAGAGATTATAGAAACATATTTTTCGTCAATTCAATTATGTTTCATCACTTACTGTGTCCATTTCTATAGAAAAAACAATGGAAATTTCAATACCATTGATTATTTTTCTGAAAGAAAATGCGCATGAAGTAAACTACTGGAATGCGCTGTCTACGAACCAGCATATTTTTTTGTGAAGCTATACAAAGTTGAATTGGATTCTCTATTTTGTTGTGGAAGAAAAGCCATTGAGAAGCCAATGGTATTTCAATTATATTTTTTTATAGTTCTGAAATAAATTTTTTCTTAATTTCCTGCCAATTCTAATCATGAGAAACAGTTCTCAACTGTTATGTTCCGGTTTGTGTGAAATATGGAAAGTATTTAATTCATTATTTAAAATTCAAACGTTACCAATGGTTCCTGAATTCCAAAAATTGTTCTTCGAATATAAAGAGAACGAAATTGGAATACAGACACTCACACCGTAGTCCGGTCTCACTGACCGCTACGTAACTTCAAATAAGTTTTTCTTACAAACCGTTACTGCCAGAATTGTCTCATTGCAAACATTGATGGAGGCCGCGACTATTTGAAGGTAAAGAAGCGATAGTTCGATAAAATTTAAGTGTGTATAAGTTAGAGCGAATCAAATTTCTGCCGTCTGCGGTCTGTGAGACCGCACTACGGTGGTTAAGGGTTAATCGCCTTCATCGAGTACAACCAAAATGAGCCACACACTTTTTCAATGCTGATAGACAGCATTAAGTATTGCATGAGACTCCGAAATGAAGCACTGCAATTCAGTGATTGGAAAAGAAGGATATACGCGAGGATCTGTTTTATAAAGAGGTATTGTTGGAGTGAGGTTCAGACGTTTCTCTGCTAGATAGCACATCTTATCGCTATGTCTGGAAACTGCCTAACAGAATTTTTTGAAGGCCTGCAGCTCATCTGGTTGGTCTCCGACAAAACTTTAATCAGTTATTATGACGAGTATTCACCCAGAAACCGGTCTACTGCTACGCTGGTTCGATGACATTAGTTCCTGCATTTAACTTCATGATCTAGATTTCGACTAGCACACGTCTCCTCAAATTGAAATTCATTTCATTCACTTTTTCTTGTTGCCGAGATGAAGAGAATATGTTCTAAACATAGGTTGTTTTCATGTGTAATCAATGAAACATTCTCGTCAGGAATAACCAGAATTTAATGAAATCTTAAGTTCATTGCACTTTTTAGTTGTCGAAGTTTCGTCCACATATATGGGGCCATATTCAGTATATGAAAATTGCAAATACATCATCATTATCATTCTAAAATATAAAATATAAATGACATGGGACATGAGAACACTTTCACAATCATAACCTTGCATTCAAGATGAGGAGGGTCTAAAAATAATAACAATATAGTTAGGTAAGATGTATTCAATTTTAATGAAATTATGATCTCAAATTCATATTTTCAGTGTGACAGCGGTTTACGCGCCATCTGCGGTGAGTTGGTGAACATGAAAATAACATGCTTCTAGCTAACTGAAAATTACGAAAAACAGTGATCTCTAATTGAATTATTTTTATGTTATTAGCCTTGTTTTGTATATTCCCATATTTTTCGTTCACCTGAAACATTTATCAATACTTCATACTTGCATCGCTTATCACTTGATATTTTTCGAATCGAAATATTACAAAAATAGTGAACAATATCGAGTTATATGAAGGGTACTTTTTTGGTGTAGAACTAAATGATGTTCAAATTAGCTAGAAATTCAGAATTCTTAAATAAAAAATTATGTTCAATACTACTTGGTACAAACTTCGTAACTAAAGCCCTCTATGAGAGTTTGAAATAAAAAACAAATTCATTTTATGAATAACCTTCCAAAACGTAGTTGTATTAAATTTCATAACAATGTTGCTGGTTGTAACCTGTACTTTCCAGAATTCCGGCCATCGTCGTTGATTAGTTCTCGACTTTTCGCCAGTTCGAGTGTCTGGCATCTTCAGGAGTTATATTTCAGAAGATGTTATCACTGGACTAAACTGCCTGAGTGTCGAGAACTAATCAACGACGATGGCCGAAATGCTCGAAAGAGCATGACCGCGAAAGCCTCAATCAATTCAATGTTGCTAGTTGTTTTGGCAATGTCTTTTCCTGCTTCAAATATCTTGAAAATGCATGAGGTTACGAAAATTTTTCACTGAACAAACTCCTCTTAACTTTCAGTTTTTCATCTTTCCTGGAAAAAAAATCACCTTTTTTCAACACCCTGCGATCATTTCATTCATAATCAGGTTTGTCTGCCCAGACAACAACCACATGTGATAAGGAGAAAAACAAATTTTTCGAAAAAGCAATAAATAGCTGAAAGTGAAAGAGAGCGATGGGCCAATCAGCATTGCACATGTAGACGAGCCACCTTTTCCTGCCATAGACCGGGCTGCAGATGACTCCTACGAACACGTCAGTGTCAGAAATTCAGTGTTTAAGGTAAAATCTTAGACCAAGAATCCTCTGATGATGCCTACCGAAGTTGTAGGAGAAACGTTAGATGAAATAATTCCTAATCGACCACGGCCAATAAGCCTGGAAGACTCTTTGAATGTCGGGATATGCGGTCGTGAAAGCCTCAAACTATCTGATAAATAGCTGTGTGATTATTGGTTGCTGAGATATCGATACAGAAACTAAAAAAATGTTGAAGATATTTTTTTAGCTCTTTCATCTAATATTACTTGAAAACTTCTCAAGTTACAGAATTTTAAAGTTATGACCAGAAACGAGAGACAAGGGACTGCAAATTCTTTTTTTTTTATTTATTGTGCGACCATTGTTTTCGAACCATCAGCCTCTTGAAAATTGCTTAAAAATTTCAATTTCATGTCAATACCTCAATAAATTCCATTTGTGTATTAGCTATTTAGGCCAAGCAAATAAGGGTAATTACAAAGTTTCCTGCCCAGTTGTATTTTTTTTTCGTGATCTTGAGGTAGGGAAAATGATCCCAACCTAACCTAACCTGAATGCGGATCGATGTTTTATTTTTTATCAAATTTTTTTCAATAAAAAAAAATTTTTTTTTTAATTTTGTGAGGGAAAATGAACCTAACATAACCTAACCTTGTTTAACTAAACTATATAGACTATATATGAGACTATGTCAGAGCCGTATCCGAGGTAAACGATATTCATGAGTTTCATTTATTTTAGTTCTCGAAAATTACTGCCTCCCCAGAGCTGTAATTGGGACTGTAGTATCACGAAGTCCTATAGATTCACTCTGCAAGATATTTTCAAAATCGTTGACGGGGCTATAAAATTTATAATAACCCAAATAAGCTTCGAAAAATGGCGTGCCTGGAAATAATTGGTGGAGTTCGGGAAATTGTTTTAATCATTCTTTTAGGCCTCTAATAAGAATAGTTTGAGCTTTGCCTTAATTTACCAGTAGAGCGTATGTCGTGACGTTCAAAAATCCTGGGAATTTTCGGATTATTAGGTTTTTCTCGATTAGCTCCTAAACTGAGCACTTCATCAAGAACATTATGATATTGAGAATTGTTCAGCATTAAATTCTTCTTCTAAAAAGTATTACGAAAGTACATTTGAAGAAATCATACTTAAGTCCAAACATATCAAATTTTCAATTTTCAAAAAGACACTATGAAACTACGAACTTTAGAACGAAATGTCATAGAATAAGAGTTGTAGACCATCATTTTGTGATAAAAACGTAACCCCATTTCGTCAGACCACAATGTTAAATCGCGCAATAGCTTATCCGGCTGAAGATGCTGATCATTTCATCCTAGCTAGTGCTATTGAATTTGCTCAGCCCTCTCATGGGTTCTTGTATAATGTTGGAAAGGACACTGAGCTTCTTATAATTTTGATAGTTCTAGCTTCTATGCGTAGCAATTATTTTTACGAAGGCCTGGCAAAGGCAAGCAAGAATATATTGTCTTTTCTCCCTTGCACAACAAGTTTTGATCTGTTTCGAGAAACAACATATTATTCCGTCATGTTTTTAATGGCTGCGAAACTACCAAACTAGCAAAACTAATTTTATAAAGGCTGTAAGGACTGCTATACAGCATATCTTATAGAAACGTGAAAATCTTATAATGTGGCTATAAACCCTTATACAATGTCTTTACAACCAAAAAGGGCCCACGTTTACACAACAGTTCCGTTCTTTTGGGACATCCTGTAGTAAACTACGCAACCGTTATAGGATCATCAATATGATGATTATATAACTGTCCTATAAGTATGTCTTCGGGATTAGTTATACAATCCATTTATAATATCTTATAAGTATTTTATAATGCAGACAGAATGGCTAATACGATAATTTTGTTTTCTACTGTTGAAATTCGGAATAGAATTGTCACAAGAATATTTCATAAGGTATATCTATATAAACGTTTGCGTTTTGTGTAGGTTTAAGATCCAACATCGGGCATTATGGCGGTGGGTGATTATTATTTCATCATATTGCAGATATTAAAGACCTAATATATCGCTACTGGACGGAATGTATTTGCCCAGCTAACTTTTCTGACAATATATATATATTTTTTTGATGAAAAATTAAAGCGCCTCCATTTAGCATACATTTAATAGGTATTATGAAAAATGAGAAATATAAAATTTTGTTTCATTTGTTGAATTTTCAACTTGAAACGAAATTTGCATTGTGGCAGTTGTGAAAGCAGAAAAAAATCTCCATATTTATTTGAAAATTCCATTTTTATTTCACTTTCTTACGTTTGCATATAATTTTTTCACAATGGCGGCGGTTTCTGAATAGCCAAACGTTTAATAAATATGGCGTATAGGGTAGAATACAAATAAGACGCCTTATACAATGATTCTGTTTTCTTCTGAGCTGTATACGATATTAAAGTTTTATAATGTTGTTTGATGCAGCGCCATAAAGTTGTTTTTGACAGTCTTGGGAGTCATGGTGAAGTTTGATTCTTGACCAATTTCGAATGTTGCCAGATTTAATGAAAAATTTCCAATAGCATTTTGTTTTTTGCAGAAAAAAGAGGAAAATACTCATATAAAAAGTGTGTATTGGTATAGTGAGTGGTCATAGTGTGTGCAAAAAATACACGTCACTGTTTTGCATAAAGTGTAGGCTATACAAAAATGTTCGCAATAATTATCAGTTAATATTCAATAAAAGCTGTTTACTCAGTGAAAATAAAAGGGATCTATCGCAATATTGTGTTTCGAGCAGATGACTTTTCAATATTAAATTGCAAAACATACATTGTACGCGCAGAACATAAGGATCTACAAGATAGATGTCATAATAAATTAAATGGTCTTCCTATTCATTGCAACTAATTTAATGTACTAATTGCCCAAGCTAGCAACACTGGACTTGAGCTTTCCGGCTTATCGTATAGCGCGTTGGCAAACTACATAATAGAACAGAAGTATCGCTTAACATACGTGCGGTACGACAGTAAAGGATTCTTTGGTTGTATTGTGTTTGGATAAACTTCAGTATACCTATACAGATTCTTCCCAAGCTTGAGCTAACCTCAAATTATTAGATTCGTTTTTACCGGTACTCATATTCTTTAAAGATGTTCAAGATAGTAGTTCTTCAGGAATGTCCTTGGATCTTAGGGAGGAGATTAGCCAGGTTCCATATAACGAAAAGCTCCTTCAATGCAGAATTATTTATGTTGAAAGATATTCCCATATCTTAAGTAGTTGCTTTATTATAATCTTCTTTTCGATTTCAGATAGAGAATGAATCAAATTTTCGTCCTCGGTGTCAGCGGTTACTCCATGAGAACTATTGATTTCGACTCTTTCATTTGTCATGTCATGTTGGTCTTTATTTCCTTCATATTGTTCTTCAGTATTAACTCTCCTGCCTGAAGCTAAAATTGGTGTATCCTCTAGATTAGCCTCTTCGTTATTTGCCACTTCAACTAGAGGTTGATCACGCGAACTGCAATTCTGAGAAAGTATTCTATTGTACCTTTTTTTAACTGATCTTTTGAAGTGACCACTTTGCTTTGCTTTTTTCCAGTCAGATATTACCGAATTCATTTTGTAAACGAAACCTGCTGGAAAGCCCGGGTAATTTTTCTATTAGGTACTATTGGGTTATGTTTATATGTCCGGAGAATAATAATTATTATTAGAGATCGATGATATGAATAGACTTTATAACGCAGAACTTGAAATGAATTTATTCTATAAGCTCTTCATAAGAGAGAATACTGTTGAAGTTATAAAATGATTATAAAATACTTTTATATTTATTGTGTAATATTTTACTTCAGCGTAAAGCAACAATTTTATTAGTTTTTTTAAGAAACTCTAATACAACTTTTTATACAGCTCCCTTTACAACCAACTTTTAACGTCGCTATTAAAAGTCATACAATAGCTATGCAACCGCATTATAATGTGTATAACACTGTTTTAAAATTATATCGTAGGAATCTTATAGTTCGTTATACGACTATTATAAAATTTGTATGCGTACGCTATTTCTTTGTCGTATTATATGAGTTGTAAGAACGTCTATAAAACAGCATTATAGAAACCTCTCTATTTTATGATAAAACTGTCGTATTCAGATGCATTAAAAAATAATTTTATTCTTTCCAGTGGCGCTATAGGATAATTATAAAACAATTTCGTTCTTTTAGGGGTCTATTTTGCTAGTTGGGTATGTCATCTCCTTTGGTAAAGGAACAATGAAATTCCTAAATACTGAAATCAACACAAACCTGCTTAAAGCAGCAGAGTTCTTAGGAAAATCTAATGCGTCTGCTGATAAGGTCGACGAGGCAGGGAAAAAATGCATGGCAGCTTTTTATAAAAATCATTTCAAGCAACTAAATGTATTGTAGTACGAGATATTTCAAAAATTCTTAACCAAAACCTCATTTAATCTTGTCTCTGTGCCTCCAACTGAAGCAGCACTTCGACAACACTTGTAATGAATATATTGATCTTAACAATAAGTTGTATGGTGTATTGTAAGTTATTAGTTTATGGTCCCATATTTGCTATAAAAATTGATTTATTGATTTTTAACGTCTCTAAAAATTTCAGTTGTTCTTCACCAAGACACTAAAAATAGGAGGAAAAAATAGGTTGGTTTCGAACCAGAGATTAACTTGTAGTGCAAGGAAGAAGAGGCAATTTATCGTCTTGCTTGTCTTTGCCAGGCCTTAGGAAAAAAAATTCGGTGCGCATAGGGACTGGAGCAGTCAAAATTACAAAAAGGTCAGTGTACTCCTCAGCAATTACCACACACTCATTGGACTGCTGAGCAACTTCAATAGCATTAGCTACGATAAAATGATCAAAATTCTCAATAGGATGATCTACTCTGCTATTTTACATTGTGGATGGGAGGGGGCGGGTTACGTATTTACCACAATTCAATGATCTTCAACTCTCATTCAATAACAGTTTGTTCTGATGCTCGTCGTTCCAAAGATATTATATGTTTTATAATTTCTCAAATATAGATGAATTCAAAATAGTAATCATCGAAATGAATACCATTTTCAATTCCCAGGCTCAGAGGTCTTTTATATCACGGTATTAATTTTTCGAATTAATCTATGTTTCAAAAATGTTTTCGATGAGGGCTCCGTAAAGGTAGAGAATTTTTCTTCTTCTCAATGTTTAATAATGAAAGAATGAGTTTTTTTTGGAAAGTGTAGAAATTTGCCATATTTCGATGTATGATTTCAATAGAACCACTAGTTCAAAATACAATGTCATAACATTTTTAGAAGCAGAATTAAATGCGGAACACTTTTAAATACAACAATGTTTTTGATTAAGTGCTTAGTTTAGGAGCTATTCGAGAAAAACCTAAAATAGTCCGAAAATTTCGAGGTTTCTCGAACGTCATGACATACGCTCCACTGAAAAATGGGTGCAAATTTCAAACTACTTTTATAAGAGGCCTAAATGAATTATTAAAACTGTTTTCAGAACTCTACCAATTATTTCCATGCAAAAGTCTAATTTGCTTGGCCTGAGTATGAAAACTGGGAAAATTAGAAATTATTGCATGATTTTATTCTGCAATATGAGGGCAGAATCAGTGGATTGGATAAAGGGTAAACCATCGTTTTACTTGTGTAAGATGACAGCGGAATTTTGACAACAAAATTCAGAGTGTCATACGTGCCTTTTTATTTATTTATTTATTTATTAACGACTTTTTTTACAGAATATGAGAACTCTCGAGAGGCGAAGTTTAGCCTACGGCTACTCTCACACTTAACCTCCCGATAGTCCATAAACAGAATTAATTATACATTACATATTATATGATATACAACCCGCTGAAACAAAAAAAAAAAAAAAACAATTGTCTACTCTAACACATCCATTGCACAATTAGTAACTATCAGCTTGCTGGGAGCCAAGATAGATGCGGCGGAAATGAGAAATACAAGCCTACTGATCCCCGAGTAGACTCATCTTCAACCTGAACCTGAAGCTGAGGAGGGTCTCTTGATGAATATCAGCCCGAGATTCATTGAACATCATGATTGCGTTGAACGAAAAACTTTTTCTGAACTTTGCAGTCCGATGATGAGGGACGGTCAGCGCATGGGGATATCTAATATTCAGACTGTGAACGCTATGTCTCGTCTCAAATTTCCTCCTCAAAGTGGGCGGAGATGGATACTTCAACAGCCTGAAAACAAAGCAGCCCATATGCAACCTGAAACGATTCTCCATCCGCAGCCAGTCAAGGTCATTGATTCTCCGGGTAATTCCTCTGTCAAATTTCCTCAAACCAAAAATGAACCGACAGCACCAATTCTGGATGTACTGAATTCTGCACTTATAGCGATGGTTCAGACAGGGGAAGTATACAACATCGCAGTAATTCAGCAATGATAGCACCAAAGACTCAGCAAGGCGCTTTCTCAACGAAAAAGTGAGAAAACTTCTCGATGCATAGAGCAGCTTCAGACGATAAAATGCCGAACGAATCAAATGGGAAGCATGATCGGAAAAGCTCAGTTGTCTATCGAATGTCAATCCCAAACTCCTAACACAATCAGACACAGGTATAGGAATGCCACCCACCGAAACATGAAGGTTACTTTTGATTAACTCATACTCTCTTTCCTTCGCAAATATAATGATCTTACTTTTAGATGGATTGAGAGCCAGATTATGATTTAGAGCACATCGATTCAGTACGGAAAGATCACTATTAATATTTTGGGAAGCCAAGTGAACGTTATCAGGCGAAAATCTGTACTTAAGCAGCATCTGTTGCCAGATTGTGCATAACCCAAATCTTTCAAACATTTCGGACATACTTGGAAGTGGATTCACAAATTTCATTTGAAATGAAATATGTCTATAAAGGAAATGGTTTGAACAAATGTTCTCTTTTAAGTATCCTTTGGGTATACAAATTATTTACGCAATTTTTGGTAGAAGGAATATGTAGAGGAAAATTTATGAAAACATTAATTATTACTCAAAATATTTTGCAATTTTTTCAGAGTTCGTAGTTTTCTAAATATAACTTCTGAAAATAATATTGTTCACAGAATTGAAAGATAAATTCATAAATTTTCATCTTTCCAATTAAAATTTTCAGGACCTTCTCACTGAATGGAACGGAATAAAAAAATTCTATTTCATATATATAATTATTTATATTGTTTTTATAATTTTTTTGTTTTAGAGATGTTCAATTAAAAGTGCTAAGGGAAAAAGGAACTAAGAAAAGAACTCTTTTGGAAAAAACAGAATATGTTATCATCACATCTGTTCGACAAAGAGTTAAAGCAAGCTATTCACTCCAATTGTTAAGTATTAGGAAAGAAATGATTTGAATTTCATGATACAAAAAAACTGATACAATTTTAAATCCAGGTTTCTTCATAAAATGGATATTTGAAGTCCACTGGATCTGAAGTCAATATCGAATTGGTAACTAATTATTCTGTCAACAATCGATTCTTCAAAAACATGAATAATCGAGCGATCTGGCAACATTGCATCAACTAGAACGGCCGCCGCCATCTTACATGACTAAAACGAATGTTTACCTGGACAAAGAATCCGGAAAAAATTTTCAACACTGTGTTAAAAATATTTTTCAAATGCTTCCACGTAAACAATCAATTTTAACACTGTTATCTGTTCATGAAAGTGTCGCTGCTGTTGGCAGTTTCACAATACTACTTTTTCTTCTTCAATTTTTGCCTTATTTTGATTTTATTTCTGTGATGAGTTTCATGAAATATTACTCAACATAAGGAAATGAAGAAGTATTTGGTTTCAACTATTTTCTGCGTCTATGGAAATTTCCTCAAAAGAATAAAAGTAAGAAATATTTAACACTTTAATGGAGCAACTTATCATTTCATAACAGAAAATTCAATAGTTCAAAATCTGGTAAGATCGACACCTTTAGATTTCAAAGTTTCGTCACACTTGGCCCTGTATTTTCCGTCCGGATCGAATCTGTCTAAAGTTTTCTTTCCATATTCGGGCTTGTGCTCGTACAGAAAATCTGCCATTCTCTTCACTTCACCTATCAGTTTCTCAGAGCATTCAGCGCAGCATGTTTCCAATATTTCGGGGAAAAATTCTGAAATTAAAGACAATCAATTAAAATTGACAGGAACTGTTTTCATTTTTGATATCTTCAAAAAATTCTATATGCTATCCTGACGGAATATGTCAAAGCTAAACTGAGAGTTTGGCAGGAATGCGTTTGAAGGCATGAATTTTCGAATTTTCATCTGCAAAAAGAATATCTGCAACGATTTTTTCTCTTTTTCAGTTAAGTCTAGTTAAAAACTGTGGATGGTGTGACTTTTTTAGTTTTTGCGTACTCGGAACATTTTGACATAAGAGCTTTTTTTTTTGTTTACAGTAAGTAATTTTACTAGTGGCAAAAATGAAATTTCCCTTGATTCAATGAATAAGCATCATCGTGAAATAATTATGGAAACTTTTCGAGTGACTCAACTCCGCAACAGGGTAACGATTAACTTGATACAATTTTTGGTGAAAAAGCTATATCAAGGACCACCATTTATCACTTGTAGTGTTTTTCTGTAAAACTCCAGCTAACTAATTTCAGTCGTAGGGAAGTTGTGAGGAATTCACATTGTGGTAGTCCGAATTTACGATGTTTATCTAAAAAATGGCCATCAGTAGGTACTTACTGGAAAGTGCTAAATGTCCGCATCATTGCATAACCCAGTAAATCACAGAAGTTGCATTGAAAGTATCAAGAGTATCAAATGAGATGAGTTACTGAACTGCTACTTACAGTATCAAGTTATATTCAAATGCAAATTGTTAATCACGAGGTAGTCAATAGGCTATGAAATTTTTAAAGTCAATATTCGGCGTCAGAAAATCGAGATTCCTCAGCCGACCAATTTTCTTGAACGGTCGTTCATAACAACATTCATAACCTCGTATCGAAGGAGAGAGAGGTACGTGTTTTAATGATAAAACCATGTCGCGTAGATTCAATAATTTTTGGCTCAAATTAACACTCGTTCAAAGTGCTGTGACTCTCGAAGTATCCATTGGAAAGCTATACTATAAAATGCATTTTTCATCAGGTATGAAGGCCGCAGATAATAGTCACATTCGTTTTTATATTGATTCATTCCATTCCAGTCAAAATCCCCCTTCAAATGCACTATTATTGTGGATTGAATTGAAAATGTATAAGTGGCTATCGTGGGTTGTCTTCGGCAGTTAGACATATGCCGTCGTGGACTTTTCTCATATAACTTTTCGATTTCTACAAAATTGTCTTGAACCATATTTCCCTATCTCTTGAAGTTTACACAGCGTTGGTATTTTTTCTTATTTCTTCGTTATATAGGGACGAACCCTACATAAAAATTTAGCAAAACAAATTCTCCACAATAAAGTGAGAGTTTTATCAAAATCGGTCATCTGGTTCCTGAGTCCATAATAGACAAACAAACACACTCGTTCGAATCGAAATTGGCTTATAGTTCACTTCAATTCACTTGATATTCTGAAGCATAGATTATGTGCTTCAGAAAATATTCCGAAATAAAAGTTTTCACAAAAATAGATATTTTTTCCATTTCACAAGCCAATAGCTGAAATGAATATCTTCTCCAACTTCACAGAACCTGAGACAAAAATTAAACTATATATTGATATGAAATTTCCATATCGCGGCTGCCAGTGATACGTGTTTCCATAAAGCATTATCGGAAAGTACTAGAAAGTTTTGTTCAAAGGATTTTGCTGCGTTATTCAATTTCTTCATGATACATTTTTCCGCTTCCTAAGAACATTACAAAATCAAGATTAAAAAAATGTCAACAGAGATCAGACGCAATGTAGTAGCAATATGCAATATTTACCTCAACGAAACGGCTTTTTGACATGTTACATGCAACAACAATTGAAGTAAATTTAGGAATGTAAGAAACTCAACAATAAGTGGATGAAAATGTCCACCAATGTGAAATCCTCAGTTAATCTACGATAAGTTTCAGAAATGTTCTTCAACGGGTATTTTTTGATATTCATCGCGACTCACTGTTACTTTACTAGTTGACTGGGACGGTACAAGGTGCAAAAACTCCACTATAACAACATAGGATAGTCAATTCTGAGTGGTACATTTCTTCGTCAGTTGTTCGATATTTGAAGAAAAAACACTAAGATTTTCCATATAACTATTCTGAATCCTTTTGATATCCGTCAGATTCAAAATCATCTGAGGGCCGGTATTATACACATGTCAACCGAGAATTTAGACTTAAACTGAGCTGAAGGCCTTTTTTCTCGATTGACACATTTATAATACCGTCCTATGAAAATCCAATTCTTCTTGAAGTCAAATGGACGCACAAAAATGAATAAGATCACGAAACCGTTTTGGAATGAATAAATAAAGAAATTTTTTATAGAACTGAAAACATTCGGACGAAAATAAAAATTCAATCAAAAACGGGAGGAATTACATTGAAAAAAACACGATAGAGTAATATGAATCATGTTCGTAACTAAATTTATTAGAAAAAAGGAAAAATAATTGAAAATATTCTCTTACTCCTTAACTCTTGGGCATCTGGAGTGCACTTCACCCCATCGATGAAACAATTGAACATGTTCTGAAGAAGGCGACCGCTACTTCTCACGGCCTCAAAATCAATTTTAGCCAGCACACGATCTACATCTTTCAAGTCACAGTTAACTGTTGTCGCAACAATTGCGAGCACACAGAAAAGTAATAGTTTCATCGTTGAAGTTGGATTGGGGAATGATTGTTGGAACGAATTTCAAGTCTTAATATACTGACGAGTTGAAATGCAGCGAAAATTTGCGGATCATTAGTATAGGCATCATCTGATTTGATCTATAGTCATTTTTTCTGCTTTTTCTGGACCAATTACAATCGGGATGTTCGATTTCAAGGTGAAATCTGACGAATACAATTGATTGAATAATGAGAAGGAACTCAAACCAGAAGAAGGTACTATTTTTTTCGTATTCGTGAGCGCTAAGCTTCGACCTTTATATGTGAGGTAACAAAATTTTATACTTCTTCAATTCCATTCGACCTATCTCCAAAAATCTGTCTTGAATGACTCATCTTAACCATGCAAACTTCAAGGCCGACAGGAAAGAATAATCGGTTTATTATGGGCGATTGATGAAGTGTCAGATTTCAAATTTTCAATTATCTAATAATGACATGCGGATAATAGTGTTTCGAGAAATATATACAGGTTGAAATTAATATTTGGTAGAAGATATCGAAACATTCATTTACTTTCAGGAAACCAACGCTTATTCACAGGATATAAGGAAATATTTTGACCTGCTTGCCAGTTGTAAACCTCACTATCAAAAGTTCAACAAACGCATTATCCCTTCAGGCAATATAAACTCATAAATATTATACACTGAATGAAAATTATTGTGAAAAACAGTCCGTTTCAGTGTAAATCAGAAAAACTCTTGTTTCAATCATTCAAACTCTCTCTAGGCCTCTTATTGTGTTGAATACATGAACAGAAACTAACATGATAAAACTCCCGTTCAAGTCATCTCCAATTTACTTCAGAAGCCAATGCTCATCATCAAAGACAGTTTATCTATATAAATTATATGTACAGGTTGGGCAAAGTTAGTTCAACCATGAGAGACAGAGAAACACGAATGACACTTTACGGTGGTCTTTCTTAGAGACACTGTGTCATCAACTGTGTTCCTCCATCTTCTTTTCTTTTTGAGTTATAAGCCAAAATTGAAATCTGGGAAAAATTTCAAATCATGCTCAATTTGTGATAGGATGTGGACATTAAAACATCCTACAGGCACTTGTTTCATACGTTATTTGTTTTTTCCTGAGGGATTTCCTTGTTGAGCTATGAAATAACATTGTATTTTTTTTTCGAAATGTCTTAAAAAGAATAGCTATTTTCTTTCCGTTTCAATTATAGATCATACATCATACATCGCCCTCAGACTCGTTCAGATATAATGAAAAATATAGTTTGTATGTGATATTTGAATTATTGAGTTTTGAGTTGTATGAATCATAGAATAATATGTCAATTCGAAGTTATTATTCCGGCTAAAATAGAAAACTTTTACATATCATATTTTTCGTAGTTTTCGAACATCTCCATTTTGCAGGCAATATTGACTTCCAATTCGAATAATTGACAGTTTTTCTGAACAAACCATGGAGAATTGAATCAAATATTCAATCGCAAAATAATAATGACCACATGCGTAGAGAGATAATATTATTTGGTGATTCAGCTTACTAAATAGTCATTAATTCAAATTTCACATACAAACTATATTTTTCATAATATGTGAATGAATCTGAGGGCGATGTTTGATGTGTGATGTATTTCTAGAACGGCACAAAAATGTTGATTCTTTCTAAGCCATTCCAAACTATTGTTTCTATTAGAAAGAACAAAACTTTATATTATAGCTCTGAAAGGAAAACTTCTGAAAAAACAAAGTACGCTACTGGATTGCTATAAAAAAGGTTTATATTTCGTTTTCCACGGTAAAAAAGTTGTAGTTCGGGTATCAACTATTTTGCCACCCTCTCTACAGATATACATATGATCACTACATGAAATCAGAAAATCCTAGATAATGCAAGAATTATTCATTTCAGTACCATAAACATTTTGGAATACTATCATTATCTTTCTCTACTTATATGTCAAATCTGTTCATTCCGCCACATCCCGTAGAACAAAACAATGTTAGAATATCTCATTCTGAGTTCATTCTAACAATTTTTTCATTAATATTTAGTGATGACATGTTGGCCTATAAGGGTTCTAACTTGAAAAACGAAAGTTTTGGGCCAATTTTTGACACAACATTTAGAACACCCTGCGACGAGATCTTCAGAATTCTGGAAATGTCTAATATTTTCACAGTTTGTGCTTAAGATATTTAGTATAGGAGAAACGAACATAATATCGAATACTTTCATCTCCCATTTTTCTCCAGTTTTTTCTCGATATTTCGAGAAGTATTTCGACGAATGCAACAATTTGAATGAGAGCATATTCAAAATTTAATTTTCTATCAAAATTGAAAACGCAAAAATAGAAGAAAAAAAGTTTTCGAAAATTTTTTTGGTCTCTGTTTATCTGCAGGTGTTCAAGCCTGAAGAATGTTTAAGCTCGGTAGATAATATCGAACAATAAAGATAATCATAATTTTCAGATCTCAAATAGATCCAGTTCCAGTGAGAACATCTCCTGAAATATAACTCCTGAAGATGCCAGACACTCGAACTGGCGAAACGTCGAGAACTAATCTACGACGACGGCCTAAATGCTCGAAAGAACATGTCACATTGAACGATGGCCGCGAAAGCCTCAACCAATTCATTCTAATAGTACGTCGAACATTTCCCTCAGTTTATATGTTCTTTCGCACTAGGGTATGTAACTTTGACAACTTCGAGAAATATACTATTCATATTTCCCTAGTTGTACTAATCGCTATTTCTCCTCTCAAATCATCGAACCTATAACACTTTGTGATTGACGCATAGAGCATGTTAAGATTGAAGCTAAAGTATGAAGCTATTTGGAAAAAAGTTTCGTTTACAAACATCCATTCGTCCAAAAACTAATTAGTCTAGTGGATAAAAAGAATACTACACCTTGGTGTACTCGTAAATCAGTTTTCAAGCTCTCGTTTCAGCTGATTCCCTTTGTCTAATATTTCCGTGACTAGTCGTTTATATTTATTTATGGCTACTCAAAGTCTGACCTCTGCCTGACCTGATATAGATTAAACCATCGAATAATAATGTGAATCAACTGGTGTTTCAATTTCACAGTGATATAGGATGTCTGGTAAACAAGTGCTTTCTGTATTTCGCCTGAGGGGAAATGCTCTCATTCAAGGACGCATTTTTGATAATTCGATACTCTATAAGCCGAAGGTGACATCTATCAATTGTGACAACTGGGTCAAGAGTGGTGCCAAGTTTGACATAGCCTGCAGAACACTGATGGCTTCAGCTCAAAACAAGGCAAAGAACAAACCGGAACCAACTGTGCGTAAAGTGATCCTCACCCAATGTGCTCCAAAACCTGTAGGACCTTACAGTCAAGCAGTGCTGTTCGGGAACACACTCTACGTTTCTGGTGTTTTGGGATTAGATAAGAACAAAATGGAGCTGGTTGAAGGAGGTGTTGGAGGTCAAGCCAAACAAGCGTTAGTAAATCTTGGACACATTCTGAAGGCCGCTGGGACAACTTATGAGAACGTCATAAAAACTAGTATATTTTTATCAGATATTGGTGATTTCAAAGAGGTGAACGATGTGTATAAGGATTTCTTCTCGAGTAATCCACCTGCGAGGTCCACCTACCAAGTAGCAGCTCTTCCCTTGGGAGCGCTGGTAGAAATTGAAGTGATTGCTGGTACAGGAGATATAGAACAAGCGTCGTGTAATTGTGGTAGTAAAATATGATCTAGATAAAGTATCTTGAATAATCAATAAATGTGAAATATGTCCTCAAGTATCTCAATCCTATCATGTCGGATGAAATTTTTCCCATAACATAAAATATTTGAAAATCTATCAGGAGAATAGTGAGTATGCAGAATTGTCAAATGAACATCATTTAATAGTTTTTTGCTTCATATAGCCCGAAAATAATTTATTCATTTTGAAAATCTCAGGACTTAATCAATATACCTCAACTTTGTTTGCCTGTTTCACACATTCATATCATGATCAGTTGAACTTTAGATCAATATAATAACTATAATGCACCGACGCATATGTACGAACATTGAACGTTTATCCTCTGGTGATTTAATTGAGATACAAAAAATCATATTGTATAACTATCAACTAATACTTCTAGATGTCAGAATGAAATGCAAAAAACGATAATGGTTCGTTTGAAAAATGATACTGTCCTTGTAAACCTATCAATTCTGTGGGGGCTTTTAAAGTGCATTATGTCCGGAGTTGTTTTTATCAGATATTCAACCAAGGCAAACCTGAAAATCCGTTTGTTTTTTTTTTCGAGTGGAAATTTAAGTGCCGTACAGTTTATCCTATATGAATTAGGTATTGAATGTTAGTTGAACATGAGGTTGCTCAGGTTATATTGAATATCGACTGTCAATTCAAATAAATGTTTAGATGATCCGAAATTATTTCCATTCCGAAGCTCAATGTTACTTCAGTTGTTTCATTTTCACTTCTTTGTGAGCGAATCCTCAACAACTCAGCAATTCATGAAAAGCACGTGAGTATCAACCCATAAACAAATAATGCATCATTTTGTGCGATGGTTCTTTTAAAAGTTAAGTGATGATTTAATGGGAAAAGTTTGTTCAGATTAATGTGTGGAAAACTTTTTTGTTTTTTTTTCAATACTGAGCTTCTCGAATGATGAACAAAACCATAATGAGATTGAAAAAAGATCAATTTTGATGATATTTTATTCACTATAAAATAGAAACATATGAGTTAATAACACTGATTATCAATAACGATTTTCTAAAAAATGATTCCCATACATAAAGCTATAAAGTGTTCACATATGTTCTAGGTGGAACCAACGAAACTCACATAAGTCAGTAAGACCCAAATGCTAGAATAATAGTTTTATGAAAATTAGATTGATGATCATTTATCACTTGAGTATATTCATATGAAAGTTGCAGAATGGCCTCCTCAGAGTGTATAGTTTTTGAGTAATATTAGATAACCCAGAAACACAAAAATTTTTAATATTTTTCGAGCTTCGGTTTGTGGTTCGAATTCTTTTTGCTCTACAACCATGATCGTGTGCTCTATTCATCTGGCCTTAATTTTTTTTTGGAGGTTTTGATTTTCTTCGAAATGTTGGCTTTCAAATGAAAAAGGATTCTTTTGTTCCTGACTATTGATAAATCAGCAACCAATAATCACACAAAAATTCAACGGTGGATTTTGAGAACCTTCATTTATCATCCAATTTTTTGTTCTACTTCATAAATTTTTTGAAAAAATTACGATTTCATCTCTGAAAATCCTCGACCTGGTTCTCCTGATGTTACTCAAAATCTAGAAAATTCTAAAGTTTTAATCCAAAAGCAGGAAATACTAAGCTACAATTTCATATGTTGGTATTTCTTGTACGACAATGTCTTTCGAAGTAACTACCTATTGGAAATTTCTCAAAATATTTAATTTTCTGTCGAACTGTATTTCCTACGATGCATTCATATCTCGGCTACGACCGAGTTAGCATATACACATACAAACGTAACACCCCTTCAAGAACGTGTGAAATTTAACCTCTGAAGTCTCTCGGTAGGTGAGGTTAGGTTAGTCAAGTTATGAAGATCCAAAACTATTCAGATTCTCTACATTATTTCCACAATGTCCTTTAACTTTTTTAACTCGAAACATTAAACTCGATTTTTCAATTTGAGCAGTTTGGTAACTGGTGATTTGGTAACAATATATTTTTTTTTGGTTTGGTTCTGAACCTTCTGATAATTTCAAGAATTAATATATAGAACAATGAATATGAATATATGAAACTCGACAATATTTAGACATTTCATACATCCATAAAAAGCTTGGGAAATTAAACCATAAAGGAAACTAACAACGTTTAGTCTATGATGTATACTTATTTGTCAAAAAGTGCAATACGTGTCAAAACGTAGACTGGTAAATTCCAAAAATGAGATATGTTTTCTCGTGAGATAGTCTTGTCGAATATCACTCGAGATGAAATTTAAGCGGGTGAAATTACCCTTTCGTAACATTCGAATTTGTTGCTCAGCGGCAATTTCGCTCATGACCTTTTTTTAAAAATCACGAGCCGTCAGACGATACAAATGTCATAATTCGCTATATTGCCTAAGTAAAAAACTTTCATATTACCATCCAGAAATTTTGCCATATCATGACAATGCTGTTCACAACGTTTCTTTGGAATTCTGCACAACTTGTTTCCCTTCCTGAAATATCTCACCAAATTTGTTTCATTTCTGGATTTATGAAGAACCGCGTTCATTCGACAAAAATGTCAGCATTGGAAAAATGCCAACCATCATACTGGAGAGGATAACTAATAAACTTGGTAAAAATTTGCAAATACTGTAGAATCCCTTTTCCCTTCATTGTCAGGTTTTCACTGAAAAACACTGCAATTGTAAAGAACAAGTCCATCTGTGAAAACTTGGGAAAATACCTAAGTGATAAAACTTATAGGGAACAAAAATTTTATGCCTCTACTGAGGACATTCCCGGACCAGATAAATCAAAAATTGTTATCATCGAAATGAAAACGATCTTCAATTTTCAATTTTATTTGTTTCTTCATTTTTTAGTTTTCTTGATATAACATGCACAGAGAGCCTGATTCAGGGCTACTGAACGATATTTATTGAAATATTCTATCACTTTCATTAGAATTGCAATTAAATAGAAAAGCCTTCATGCACTCGTCATGTTAACAATTTGGCATAAAATTTGAATACTCTGAATATCAGAGGAAAGCCTTGAGAGCAGGTCTTTCAGAAGTAATAATTTCTGAACAAATTCTCTGAACCTATTCTTCTTAATCATTAAGTATAATGAAAATAACCTTTGATTTCAAATAGTCTGGGGAAAGCGATGCCCACCCAAAAGGACCAAAATGTAAATATGCACTTTCACCTTCCAAGAAATGGGACGGCCGCCTTCTTCCATGAAATTTTATATATGTAAGTATAACTCTTTCGAGATAACTGCCTTTCAAGGCAATACCTCGATTTTATGTATTTTTCAACTGTTCGATGATATTTTGTATCAAGTTCTGAGTTTTTTCTGGGTCCCAGTAACAGCTTTTGAGGATCGAAAATCAGAATGCGGACTTGGGAGCAAATGTACAGAATATTGCTGACTGAGATGAAATCTAACCCATTCTAACCTGAACGAACAATTTTCTCATCGTTCCGTGGAAGGTGACATTTTCTTACTGAAACATTTTTCTTGAGAGAATGCATTTTTTATTCCATTTTAGCGAAGTCAGACAATAAAGAAAAAAAGATATTATTATATTAAAATTGTTCTGCAAGAAAGGAGTTGCATGATTTTCGGAAACATCAGAGTGCTTCATCTGCAACTTTTTACTCGATTTCTCTCAACTATCAGTGGTCACATCCAGTTATGAAAACGAAATTCTCACCTTCATGAATAAAAACCACGAACCTTTCACCATAAACGTTCATTTTTCCCTCAAACCTCATCCTGAACCACTAAATCCCACTTCAATAGTTCCTCCCGGTGATTTCAGTTCGACCGTTATTGTCAGAGGAAACTAGATTGTCCCCCAATAATAAATTCTGAAATCCACCCAAACCGCAATGTTCAAATAAACATTTCACGAGTCATGGAATGTTTGCGGGACACATACAGGAAAAGGTGGATGGCTAAAGTAGGAAAACATGAGCAGATCCTTGGGTTCTCGGGACCGAGTTTTTCATCCTCCCGAGCATGAATTTATCCAGTGGCGGATTCGGGAAAGGAGCAAAAAGAGCTCCCTGTTTCCTAAGAGAACAGAGTGGTTGTCGTCCACGGGGTTTTCAGAAGAGAAATACATTCCAAGTAAGATCGTTCGTTTGGTTGTCAACAGGATAAAATGCTCGGTTCTATACTTCGATAAGTTGAAATTTGAAAGGTGTCTTCAAAACTTATAAATATTGACAAAGCATTCTAGTATAGCGAGAAATGATTCAGGAATATTTTAAATGTTAGAAATTTTTATACACATACATTGAATATCATCAGGCAATGACAAATATACCGCATTTGCCTGTTACAACCTTTTTTATTGGCATATAGTTCGGCAAATGTTCCAGGACCACGATTCTATAATGTACTGTCGAATGAAATTGAAATTATTTCTTCATCCGAATTCAACAAGACGCTATTGTATATTATTAAATTATATTTATAGTTTCGTCATTGTTGTATGAACTTTTTTGTTTTGTTTCTAGATCTTAACTGTTCCTTATTCAATTGTATAAAAATTCTCGATTAGAAAAATAAACTAATTTTTATGATCATTATCGGATCGACTAAAAGATTAAATGAAATTTTATCACTGCGAAAATACATAAATCGGTTTCGACTTCATTTCCTTATCCCATATATTTGTCAGAATAAAATATCTTTTCAAAAAACGTCTACCCTCGAACCTACCAACTATAGTGTTCTGAGCAACTTGATATAAATGAGGACATCTGAACTGAAGATGGTTATAATTCCAATGATTATTATTTCCAATTCTTTGAAGTTTTGAAGAACTAAATGATATGGATGATCGATAAGTGTTGAAAATTTTTTTTAAGTCAAGTAACAGCCAGTTCAAAATTGAGGTAGTTTCGAAGGACACTAGTAGTCAAGTGTCAAAATAAGGCACATGGTTCTGAGGTCATTTTTTCACAAGAAAAAATCTGGAAATAAGATTGGGTAGCTATTGATTTTTTGTCTGGTGAAGATTTTCCTCACAGAAATGTGCCGGTGTTCTATTTTTAGTTTTCGACGTCTTCAAAGTCGGCTACCTATTACATATTATGAATTAATAATTTTATTCAGGAATTATTGTTATATTATGAAGCAAGCAGAAGAGGATCATAGCAAAGACAAAGGGTGGGGAAGGTATTTCTGGAGTTCCAGGAGCGTTGAAATCAAGAAAATATTAGAAATTTTTGAGTCAGAAACCTTTTTTTGTTTCATTAGATTTGATTGCATAAAAATAAATATATTGAATTTTGAATATACCTACTCCAATGTTATTTATTACCCAGGAGATGTTGACAATATTAGATGTGGGAGAGAAGAATAGGAGCACAATGTAGGTGATTTCTTCATATGACGAAACCTCGCAACACATGAAATATCCTCATTTTTACACATTCTCAAATCTGAAATATCGAAACACAAAAAATATCAAAGGATCATCTATCTTTCTAGGAAAGAGAATGAAACGGTGAAAAAATTCTTTGAATTGAGAACATTTCAGAAACAAGGATGAATTTGAGATAGTAATCATTACGATGAAGGAAGGAGCATTAGTGAAATAAGGAGGCGTCCGCAAAATTTTTTGGCATGGGAAAGAAATAATAGTAAAAACGTCTGAGGAAAAATAATTTCAATTATCTGAATTTTAGGCTGGAGGATAGAGGTAATTAGCCCTGAAGTATTGTTTATTCAAGTATCATTTCTAAATTGAGTCTTTTATAGAGTGTTTTTCTCAAGATTTCTAAAGGATTCCAATAAAAAGATTTCATCAAAAGAATTAGAATCAAAATAGTTATTCATGATACAAGTGCAGAAGGCATTGATATTCTCGAACGAATTCAAAATTCCACAACGAGCCACGAATTGGCGAGTTTTAGAATAAACGAGTGTTAGAATGTACCTTCCGTAAAAGTACCTATCATACATTATTTTGTATAATTCGCTGATATCTTATCGAAATTAATTAAATATTGTCGTTTATATCGTTAGTAATTTTTGCTCTGAAAAATATTGATTGGCAGAACTGTTATCATTCTCATGCAATTGGACAGAATAAATCCATGGCAGAAGCCCAACATGTCACCAATGAATATTACTAAAAACAGTGTGGGTATGAAATTAGCATGAAATTGTTTTGTTCTACGCGACGACAGAAATGAAATTCACACACACAAAATATAGTTAATTAGTTATTTGTATAGAATTTTGATCCTTTAATATATACAATAAAACAAAATCACAAGTATAATGGTGAATGAAATATTTTCATAGCTGTTACGAAAACCAAAAAAAAAATGATATCATTATAACTTCACAAATTTTTACTCAAAACCGCTTCTAAATGAAATGAAAAGTCATTCAATCCGAAATAACAGTTAGATTCAATTTCATTTCAGTTAATGCTATCTTTGGTTTAGCGATTCTGAAGGTTTGGGTTCATTTCGAAAAGTTCCCTATTTTCAAAGTTTTTCCATTTCATAGTTTCTCATCGGAAGGAAAACTTTAAAAAATTTAAAATAATATCATGATTGAATTTTCAAAATATTGAAGAAGACTATGAAGAGACCCAAATTGAGTGATGAATAACATATAGATAAATACAGATGAAACAATGGGGTATCGAACAAGTAGAAATAATTCTTAATTCAAAACACACGCCCTATGCCTATGGATGGTCTGTTAGATAAGGTTACGTTACATTTTGCACTGGATTTGAGAAATAAAAATTACCCGTCCAAGGTTTTTTTGTTGTTTTTCTTCTGGGTACAACCAACCTGAGAGGCAGCTAAGAATTTTTCAAAATTGAATTGTCCGAGCTGAGACAGCTTCCTTCGAAGGACAAGAACAAGATATGAGTCACTGAGGGTCTTCCAAGATGGCTACTTTCATTCGCCTCTCAAGCCATGCAATCGACTACTGACCCTACTCCTTTTTTCATTCAATGCAAAAAAAAACAATAATAATAATAATAAAGGCCTTTATTGAAGAAGAAAATATTATAATTTATTAAAGAATTCTCTTTTGTGAAGTGTTGGTCAATGTTAGCGAAATTAATGTTGTATGAATATGATCGTTTGAAGAGTTGTAACGAATGCGTAGGTATCGTGAGTCTTCCCCTGAAGCGAACATTGATGTTGTGCACGTCACATCGAAATCATATCTTATTGTACTGATATGCCGGCGTCCCTCCAACAACAAACCTCAAAAATAGGAAGGCAAGATGGAGGCCACATCTCTGCTTCATGTTCAACCAATCGATCTCCTTCAATTTATGACTGATGAGCTGAAATTTTCGATTACCAAAAATCAATCTTAAACATGAATTCCGCAGTCTTTGAATTCTATGCCAGTCCTATTCCGTTATGCAGGGGCCATAAATGGTGTCACAAGAGCATCGCTTTTAGTTCTCTGTTGAGGAAGTGCCTGTTTTGAAATAAAAGTCTGAGATTCATATATGATTTTTTCAGAACTTGGGAAACATGATGGGAAAATCTCAATGGCTCATCAATATAGAAACCAAGATTTTTAATTATGCACTGAAATATTGTTTTAGTGTTTTTTCCTTCTATATTTCGACTATAGTTGTTTAAAAAATATTCTCTGGCACTTCCTTTACCAAACAGGATGGCAGTAGTCTTCTGCGGGTTTAACGTGAGAGAGTGGCTGGCAGAAAACTGCAATAGATTTTTAAGATCAAAACTTATGGCGAAAACAACTTGAGAACACTCTTCAGGGTAAAATGATAGAAATAGCTGTACATTATCGGCGTAATAGTGCTGATGTCATGATATAAAAGCGTTTGGAAACGTTAGCGTGTAGATACAGAAAAGCAGCGGCGAGATTATAGACCCCTGTGGTACTCCAGCAAAGACATAAAGAAATTCCGACCTTACTCGCATATCCAAATCATCGATGGTGAGTGACAGATTAGATTCATCTTCCTTTGATACTGATATTTTATAACTTTTCAGATGCAGTCCGCTTCCCAAAAGAGGAGCTAACCCAAACTCTTATCGGCCCCTAGTCGGCTCCGGGAAAACCCTCTAGATCCGCCAGTGTTCCTGCCCCGAATACGAACACAATAATCCCAGCCCGATCTTCTCGTGGAATCCGGCCATAAGGGCCCACATTATTAACCTTTCGTCGATCGTTCCGCAAATGATTATGGCGGCATAACTTCAACTTGCCCGTCGCAAGTTTTCCAATTTTATCTATGGACATATCTCCTTTATTGGAAGCACTACGCCGGATCACAGGGCGCTTTTTCCAATTTTATGTCTTCGGGCCATTCGGGTCTGTGATCTTGCGATTAGATTTGGCCGTTGGAATTGATGGAGTAATTCATATTCCTTTCGGAAGGGTCGTAGGGAAATGATTTCGAACGTGACTTAGTTGTATATTTATAACATAAGACGGGATTGTTTCTACTCCCTAGGGAACGTGTGGCAATCTTCCCATCTGGAATCCGCAGAATTTGGCTCATTTTTCACACAAATACGTAAAAATGACCGGAGAAAAACTGCTTGATTTCATAAAGAAATCCCATTCAATAACAGAGCCATTGAGAACTGTATGTACCACTGGTTCGCCTGACATTGGTTGAAACAATTTTCCATCCTCCAAACTAAATTAATTAACTTATTTTATAATAAATGATTAAACGAGCTTGCGCCCACGGCTTCGCCCGAGTATTATGTTTATATACAGGGTTGGGATAAAGTATGGAACCAAGTAAATATCTTTTAAAGGAAAAAACGATATTTATGAAAATTTGCAAGTGAGTGCAATAGAACGAAACGCATCTAACCGGAAATGCCATCAACTTCTTTAATTTAAATGGGACACCCTATATATTTTTACAGATTTTGAAAGAGCTTGTTATTTTAAATTCATACATACTGAGTTTAGTGTAAAAAAATTTGTAAAAACGAGGAATAACTCACTGTTAGTAGTACAATAGATGTAAATTTCATTATTTTAGAATAATGAGGAACAAAATTACTTCAAATGTTCAAAATGCTCGCCGTTTACTTGCCGACATTATGCCATCCTATAAACAAATTCTTGAGTCACTCTATCCAAGACTTCTCCACGTATTAGTTCATATTCATCAATAATTCTTCGTCTCAATTCCTGTAAGTTTGTTGGTCGTCTAACGTGAACACCTGATTTTAGATAACCCCAAAGAAAAAAATCTAACGGGCTAAGATCCGGAGTCCGAGCAGGCCACTCTATGAATCCTCTACGTCCAATCCATCGATTTGGAAAATTCGCATCCAGAAAATCCCTAACCCGTCTATCATAGTGGGGAGGTGCTCCATCTTGTTGAAACCAAATATTTTGTGGTAATTGCCCATTCTGTAGAAGTGCAGGAATAATTTCGGTATTTAGTAGATCCAAATACTTGTCACCATTCAATACCTTGTTGTGGCGATCAACTGTTCCATTCAAACAAAAATTTGCCTCATCAGAAAAAACTATACTAGAAGCAAAATTTTCGTCGACATTACAGATGTCCATTAGCCGTTCGCAAAATTCCAGCTGTCGGTCAAAATCATCGTATGACAATTCTTGAACCAACTGTACCTTATACGGATGATACTTTTCACTTTTTAATATCTTCCCTACAGAACGTCGACTGATACCATGGTTTAGTGCCAAATTTGTGGTGGAAGTTTGAGGTGATTCTTCTGAATCGATTGCAATATTTTGTTTAACAGTGTCGTTCGTTTCAGTCCGCGGTCTTTCAGGTTTTAGCAAATTTTTTACCATCCCAGTAGTATTAAAACGTTGTAATGTTTTAGTTACTGTTGAGCGTGATATAGGATTTCTCTCCGGATGAAAATTATTAAAAATATGACACACTTCTTCATGAATTCTAACACGATCACCATAACCGATCATCATTAAAATTTCAATACGCTCTTTTTCACTTAATTGAACCATTCTAAATTGTTCAATTTATTTTCGTCAAATAGAATTTGACACTTAAAGAACTAAAGACGTACTTAACAGTACTTGTTTATTTATTACTATGCATACAAACAACATCAATTAGTTTATCTAAATAGTTTTTTGCTCTAATGCAGAAAACTCAAAGGAGGTTGGTTAAAGTGCTATATTCCTCGTTTTTACAAATTTTTTTACACTAAACTCAGTATGTATAAATTCAAAATGACAAGCTCTTTAAATATCTGTAAAAATATACAGCTTGTCCCATTTAAATTAAAGAAGTTGATATCATTTCCGGTTAAACCGGAAGTATATTATTATCAAAAACATGTACATCAGATGCGTTTTGTTTCATTGCACTTACTTGCAAATTCTCATAAATATCGTTCTTCTCTTAAAAAAGATATTTACTTGGTTCCATACTTTATCCCAACCCTGTAAAGTAACTTAAATCATTGCCTGGGATTCAGAATATTATATTTCTACACAATAGGCTCAACAGATTAGTCGTGCAACACATAAATTTTCATTAATCTTTTCGTGACAACTTTAAAACTATTCAACAGAAAAAGAATGAATCAAAAAACAAAAAGTTCCTTACATTTGGGGTGAGGTGTCGGCGTTACGGGTTTAGAGTTTTCTGATCGGAGACAAGTGTGTTTGCACGAAGAGCTACTTTATAAGCAATGTAATTGTTAAGATTTTTGGGGGAGGTTATGACCCCCCCCCCTGGGACCGCCCATGTATTGTGGACACTTTTATTCTTATTGGGTCTGTACCTTAGTCAGATAAATCACAAACATGGACTGAGGATCTTGGGAAATTTACTTTCATACCTACCACCGATGGAAACAGGACAAGACCGTAAACGATGATATTGAATGATGACTAGGTTGGTGCTGACATCTGTTATACTGTTCCTGAGGTTCTAACATTTAAACTCACAGCGTTTATAGCGCATCCACCAATCTTATTACGACCAATCCATTCATAACTTTTACGGATGCAGAAACCAACATTATTGATTTGGAGTAAAAATTTTTATTCATCTCTTGAAATCTTGGAAAATGTGACTGTTTCCTATGGCATGAGCATGACAATTTTAATATTCCTATCGAATAAAAGGATTATCCGCATTTTTTACCTAATGAATTTATTTGGCGTAGGTATTCAGTGGCGTAGCAGGAGGCCCCGCTGACTCCGCAACACGGTGGAGCATGGCACTGAAGGGGCTACCAAGCCAAACAAGAAACTGTCAATAGGGCCCCAATAATTTCATTCAATTAAACTGCCTGTCACTGTCAAAAGTGCGGAAAAATCCTTCTCTCTATTTCAGTATCGTAATGAGTTCATTACAGTACTAAAAGTAGTGCTGTAATGAAACTCATTACAGCATTGTTGTCAATTATATTTTTCGTTTTATGTTTGTCAGTATTGACCTCCGATCGAATCAAGTTTCGAATCAAATCAGTTCAAATTCTGTTATCTGTCAAATTTCGTATGTCACACCAACTGCCAAGATACAATACAAAAGTCACTAATCTGAATTTTCATTTGAATTTCGAGAGTATTTCGCCAGAATTGACTGAAATAGAGAAAAAAGCATCTGAAACTCGTTGCAGAAGGCAATTCCAACACTCATGCTATCGAAAACTCGCTCCTTCGTCGCTCGTTTTCGAACTTCACATTCGTGTTGGAATAGGAGTTCATTCTGCAACTTGTATCGAAATATACTATTCCAAGCTCAAGATAGTCAATAATATTATCTCAGGAATTCAATATCTCAAACACGTCTTGAGCCTACTCAGTATTGAACAGGAAGCGCCCAAAACCGTGGATATCGACAAGTTGATTGTTATGTTTGCACAAAAAATAATGAAAAGATTTATAAATTTTTGTTACATAATTTTTGAAGTTGCATATCACAATCATTTCATTCTTGTTATTTTTATATCAGGATCTATATTATTTTGTTTGAATTTTTTTTTGTTCTTTACTATACAGGGAGAATACAAGAGGAAGAACATACTCTCACAATATATAGAGAGAACCATCATCCTCACGGTATAGCCCCTTAAAAATGTCTCCTATTTTTCCTTCCTATTCATTCTGACCAAAGTTTCATTCGACTATATTTCTGAGACTGTAAATCAGAATTGAATGATTTTTTTCAGCATCTGTTGGATTATGAATATAATATTTCCTGTGCCGTACTCACTAACATCAATTGACGGCTGAGGTAAAAATGATCCTTTGTGGGATCTATTTCCTATTGAAATGTTTGCCATCTTATCCAGGACACCCTGTATATGTTATCACATATGAATCACAACCAGAGTTGAGTAATGGGGATGGGATCAACCCCCGCCAGTAACTTGTTACTTAAAATTTTTCAAGTTTCATTCGATTTGGGGGTATTTCGTCCCCAATAACCCTCCCTCATTGCGCCTCTGATCACAACACCTTTACCTACTTAAGGTACGCATTTTAAGAATCCGTTTGCTTCCGTATATAAAACGGATCCGTTCAGTTAAATAATGAAAGCCTACAATTGAATCAATGTGCATTGTAAACAAACGGAATTTAATGAAACACGTTGATTAAAATCGGGTGGTGAATCGAACGGTACCGATTTCATTTCGGATCCGTTTTTTTACAATGCACATTGATCAAATCATTATTTAACTGAACGGATCCGTTTTATATACGGAAGCGAACGGATTCTTAAAATGCGTACCTTGATGAAAAATATATCATGTGCATTGTGGACCAAGAAACAGATCATGCGCACAATTTACGATTATAAATGAAAATTTCCATGATTTATTTTTCCAAACTTAATACTACTTTTGGGTACCTCATACGTAGAAATGATGTTTCAAGAAACAATCAAGTGCTAGTTCAGGAAGATCAGCTTCAACAGGCGGGTCTACAGTTGGTGGTCTTTCAATAAACTTATTTTTTCCGGGTTATAAGAGCGCGAATAGGCCGGATAATTCTGCTACTCCAAGACTAGATACCAACTGAGGCTTTTTTCACTCGCAGAGAGTGGAAATCTAGGGGCAGATTGGAGCGCTACCAGCGACACAAATGTAAATGACATTCAGATAGATGTTCCTTCTTGAGTGTCGGTCAGGGATTTTTCTCTTCATGTAGTTTTGATTTTGTGTGTAGCATTTTAGGTGCGATTATATTTTGAATTTGTTTTTCCCAGTTTCTTCGATTTTGTGAATATCTTTTATCCAATTTATTGCCTAAGTTCGAGATGAAAATGTACTGTTCTGATCGTTAAACAAACTAGAGTAATAAAAAAGAGGCAATCAACGCCGTCCATCATAACGATCCGAGAGTGAGTCACAGAAGAATGAGATCAATACCAGTAGACTAACGATTTCTACAGCCATTCAAGTGTCCGTTCGAATCCTTCCATTACTGCCAGGCGGACAGGGCCGCAATATTGATATTTATTAATTCACGCCCGTGGGGATAATTGCGTTTTCAAAACGGACATAAATACGATCCAAACGATTATGGAAATCGTCCATCCACGTCTGTCTGCTCTTTCAACGTCGAGCTCTCGTTTCCCCCGCCCAACAATGGCTTGTAAATCAAGTGGAGGATTGGCATGTGGTGAGGTGCGGCCGTCAACTTGACATTGATTGATCTTCGCGGCGTTGAGACACGATATGCTCGCATTATTCACTGCCAACTTCGGCCGGAGCCGGCTTTCAAGTAGCTGAGATGGATTAAGGTGATTTTGGACTGTTGGATCCGTCTGCCGATCAGCCGAACTGATTCAGCAGAAATTGGAGCCTCTGAGTATCCGTCGAAGACGGGAAGTCGCGTCGTAAGAAGTTCAGGACTGATGGCGTTTCTGAATCATATCATATTGGTTGAGATTTGTTTTTGAAGCTCCCCAGGGTTCTGATTCAAAGTGTATATTGGATACATCTTACAGCTCACTGCTGTTCGAAAAACTAACGATGTAAACTTTCTGGTGAATTTCGCTCATAATGTTCCTGATTAATTTCTATTGGTAAGAGCAAGAATGAGTTCGACCATCATCGAGTGGCGGCTCTCCATAAAAAGCAGACATTGATTATTTTGTGTCCAGGCAAAATTAATCTTACTGTCAATTCACCAATTGAGTCATAATGCTTTTGATCGAGTCCCCAATAATTATGTGAATTAAATCGTAGAAATACTAGAATAAGGGAAATAATGGATATCGAGCATTCGATCATTGACGATATCAAGACTAGGTAACTTATATGATTTGTGCATTTACAAAGAATGCCCGAAAATCGAATCCCAAAACTGGTATTTCAGTGGACCCCACAAGGAAAAAATAGAAGAGGCAGACCTAGGACCAGCTGGCGGGAAGGAATAGATAGGGAATTGAGGGAGAGAGAACTACCAAATGAACTATGGTTAAACAGGGGAGAGTGGAGGTTAGGTGTCGGAAGACGGCGTAGTACGTACTAAACGATATACACACACAAATCGTAGATATTACTAGCTGACCCGGCTGACTTCGTACTGCCTCAAAAAGAGTAACTTCAATATTATAATTAACTATTATGGTGTAATACCTTGAAAGTGGACATAAAATTGTCCTGTACAGTATGTGTTGCGCCAAACATTGTCGTCTGGAAACAGCTTTTGAATGTTGGCCAAGAACTGTCTAGAATAATTTACTATCCCAGAAACTAAAGAGCGAAAGGGATGTGGTTGTTGGAACTAATTGTGGCAATTGGCAATTAGATAATCTAGCTGGCCCGGCAGACATTGTTCCGCCTTAGAGATGAATAAAAATGTTTTTTTTTTTGAGAAACATAAGGTGAAATACGAAAAAATACAAAAGTACAGAATATACAAAAAATTTAATTGCAATGAAATAGCTCAATAGCTATCTCAGTTAATGTTGGTAGTCACAAAAGTTCAAATGGGCAAATTTGCAGTATATTTTATGGGCATTCGGAATTCAGTACTAAGAATTGCCTTGAAGCACCGTTAACCTAAGAATTCTATGTGAATTGTTGTTTTTCAAATGGTACACCCTGTATTTTATTTTCCTAATCGGTAGAGTTCTTTCTTCTGATTTCGAATATTTATACATACTTTATTGAGGTTTTTTCGACAGTTTCTGGAAATTATTGGTTTTTTGTTGTCTAAATCGAAGGCAGCTGTAGAATGCCACTCGATAATGCTGTGATTTATTCATATCGGAGTTCCATTCTATGATCTCCTGATAGTCCCTTCTTAACATCATTGGACACTTCTTCATGGGGATATTTGAAATATAAATTGCCCGTCCGCAAAATATTGAAGAAATTAAATTCAGAATAGAAAAAGAAATTGAGAATCTCAATATATTCCATAAATGTTTAGTAAAATGTGCAAAAACTTTGAAAGAAGACATCGACTCTGTCTAGAAATAAATAGGGGTCATTTGAATCCCTAATTGAACTTTCAGTTAATAAATAAATAATATAAATATCAGGTATCTTTATCCACGGTTTCTTCGATATGAAAAAATCGCACCGTTCTCTTTGATTTAGAAGAAAATATCTATACCTATTTATAGAAAACTGCCAGAGATATCTCAATAAAGTGTATTTGAGATCAGAAGAAAGAGCTCTACCGCTGTTAACCGGAGCGACATCTATTTGTGTTATTCGCAAGAAAAAAAATTATCTCCTATATTTCTTTCTTTTTTATTTAATTTTTCAGGGTTTTATGGTATTTTATGTTAACTTCGCCGTAGAAGAATCCAATAAAAAATTTCATAAAAAACAGTTCATCCAACCTTGAGTTATAAATGGTTAACCAACAATATGGCCGACTGAGTTTTATATATAAAGATATACCTTCCTCTGTTCCAATCCATTTCATAAAAATCGAAAAAATTAGGTGGGAATGTGATATTAATCAATGGCACATCATTTACTCAAATCAGTCCGTGAATAAAAATGTTTCTAGCTACTTCAAGACGAAAGTGAAATTTATTGCCTTCTTATCTTGGGATAAAGGATATTGTACAGCGTGCCTTACTTGGATGAGATGTATCGAACTGTAATAAAAATGAGACGAAACAATTCTAACTTGTTGAATTTAATAGTACTCATGGATTTCGCACCTTTGTATGGTTGAGTATCAGTGACGTAGTGTTTGTTCGGCTCGTAACTTGGAGTGCTTTGATCTTGATCATTTTTTCAGATAATTCATCATTCAATGTGAATAAAATTGCCGAAAATCAGGTGAAAGAATTATTAGCTGCTGATGCAAATGAGGGGATTGTGAATCTTTCAATTGATTATAGGCTATTTTTGAAAATATGCCAAAAATGTTCCAAAGATGAAAGGTTTGGTAGAGAACGAATCGTGAAATCATTCGAACAGGTCATCATCTCTGCCTACCCAAGATAAAGGTTCACGAGCCGCCACTGCAATTATCAATGATTAATTTTTTTTTTAAATCAGATGGCAATACAGCACACTTTCTATGACATCTATTGAAATATTTTATGAGAGTTCTTTGCATTTCTTCAGGAAATTATATTAGGATTTTTTCCCCTAGTCTGAAACAAAAAACAATTAGAAAAATATTTAGATAAAAAAGGCTCCTCTTCGAAAAAAGCTTGTGCACTAACTCTTTATTTGACTCCTCCGTTAAAGAGATTCCCGACTTTATGAATCTTTTCGTTATCGTAACCATATTTTTTCGATTTTTCAACTGACATTTGTCAATACATGATGACCATATATTAATGTTGATTAAGATGACTGTAATATTGCTACATTTTCTCAAACTTCCTTGAAACTAGTTCTTTTCTCAACAAACCAATCCAAATACGGTCCATTTCAATTGGTCCGATTATTAGTATTCTTATCTGCATGGCGGACCAAGAATCAAACAACGAAGTGTTTTGAGAAGATAAGATGCGGATGAAAAAGTGACTAGCAACTGGGGTTATATGAATGAGATCACCACTACTTTTTCATTATAAAGCCTTATTGATTCGAGCAAATTTCCATACCTCCCTCGAAATAACTAGTGCTTTAGTCGCGTTGTTAGTTCGCTTACAGCCCTTCTTTCCCATTTTCATCTAAAGTGAAAGAAAATGCTCCACCAATCGATTCCGAACATGTACGAGCTCTCCTGAGAAGAGAATGTGTCACATTCTCATGAATATTAGGTTCATTCCATATTATATGACGAGCCGCAGTTGATACACGCGAGCACAACTCAATCACATTCTTCACGACACTGCTGTTAACAAGTTGTTTCATGAAACCAAACAGAACAAAATCACATGAATTCAAGTCCGGTGCCTTGGAAAGCCATGGCTGTGGACAGTGTTGCCCTATCCATTTTCTGCTGAAATTTTTAGTGATCATTCTGTACCATTTATGGAACTATGATGAGAAGCTTGTTCTTGCTGCTCTAGCCAAATATTTTGCACCACAATAAGTTGCACATCCTCCAATACATTTTTCAAATAATTCTGCAGAATGGTCAGATTCCCATCTGCAGTCACCCTAGAATTTTAATGATTATATCAGAAGATCGCCATGCCTTTCCACATATTTTCTTCAAATCGATGTAATCTGTTATTTTTCGTGGAATCGTGAGCGTATAAAGTTACTTTTCCATAAATGAAATAGCACTCTAGTATATTTACCTTTTCCTGGTTGGAATACTTTCTGCAGATTTACAGTGAAACAGTCGAATAAATGAAATGACATTTCAAATGGAAGTCACGATAATATTAATTTCCATTTTTTATTATTCTCTGATCACTCTATGCTCAACAACGACCAGCAAAGAACAGTAGCAAATAATCTGATGTCATTGTTAAAGGTTTTTCATTTTTATTGCATCATGAAGTATACTAAGCAAAATAATTAGTATTTTTTATAATTTTTAGTGAAGCTTCAGATAAGTAATTATTCAAGCACTACGAGACCCAATGACATTTGATCATTATAAAGTAGAAACTCAAAATAAGAGAGAAAAGTAGGACTGTTTGTATGTAAATCTTTCGAATTCTCATAAGAAAAAAGAGAGAAAATAAAACAAGAAAATGGGGCACTAGAAAACTCTTCTTCCACACAACCTGAAAGCTCTCGTTAGGTGGGAATTTTCCAGCAGGCAGAATCTTCTATCTTCTGTCACTTTATTATTATTTCATTTTCGTCCAAAGAAGACAATAAAATAAAATTGCGTTTTGCGTTTCACACCAAAATCAACACAATCTCTAACAAACCGAAATTCACAGAAACAATATGTCCACAAGACGGCTTGAAGTTGCCTCGTTACTGGAGATCCTCAGAGTCGTCAAATCCACATAAATTTTGAAGAAATGAATTTCTCAAAAAACATTTTTTTACGGATACAAACGGTTTAGGTTTGGATATTACGGAGTTCTGGCAACGTTCAGCTTAGTGGTGAACGTTCACAGATAAATGAAAGACATTCGTCCATGGATATTTATGAAAAATTATGTTGCAGGAAACGTATAAACAACGATCAAAAATGATAGCATACTTGAAGCTGATATAGATGATAAATAAGGCAAGCTGAATACTTCAACATCGATAATGAAGTAAAAATCTTGAGAAAAATATTCACAGTTAACCAACGAAATTTGTATGGAGTGTAAGTACATATTAAAAATTCGGTATTTTTTCATCAGAATCATAATTCGTCATTTGAATATTATTAAGAAAATAGGTAAAAGCTCATTTTTATAGTTCAGTTGACTAATATTCCTTAGTTTTGAATAGTAGGCATATCTATGATTTCCAGGAGTTGCATAGGTCATTAGGAGAGTTTGAAAGTACTATATCTTTTCATCTGGACCAAATCGAAATTGTTAATGGGAAAATCAAGAATCTTCGGCTAAATTATATGTACATCTCAAAGACTAACCCTGTATAACTATTGTCAAGCCTGACAATTTCATAATGATTTGCTGTAGGTAAAATGATAAATCTGTCAATATTATTCTGTGAAAGAGCCATTAATAGTACATTCTAAAACAAGTTGCAGAATGAGCTCCTATTCCAACACGAATGCGAAATTCGAAAACAAGCGACGAAGGAGCGAGTTTTCGAAAGCATAAGTGTTGGAATTGCCTTCTGCAACGAGTATTCGACGATATTTTCTCTATTTCAGTAAAGTTTTGTGGAAAACTCTCGAAATTCGAATAAAAATTCAGATTAGTGACTTTTGTATTGTATCTTGGCAGTTGGTGTCACTAACGAAATTTGACAGATTGCGGAATTTGAATTGATTTGATTCGGAAATTGAGTGGAATGGAGTACACTTTCAGTTCCCGAAGTTTCCGTTTCAACTTCTTATAGCATAAAATACTTCTTTCGGTATACTCTTTCCAGGATTGTGAAATAATTTTTCATGAATGGTACTAAATCACCAACCTTCAATGGATGACAAATGAAGTTATGAAAAAAATGACATCATCATCTGAAAGCATCCTGTGAATCACCACAGACTGTAAGCACATTTATAATGATAGCCCCAAATTCTCTCTCTTCCTACAAACCATTAACCATTTCAATGAAACATCGCCAAAAACCCATATTTTCATGTAGGTCGGAAGAAAATCCATTAAAACAACCATAATATTAAATCATAAACATCGCCATCATTAAATTCGAAACAGGGCCCGGATATTATCATAATGTCGTTTTTACCGATGGTGAAATTAAAGCTATTCATTCTCACCGTGCAATTACCTGAATTGCATATTATTACTGAGGGTTTTTCTCGACAGTTAAAAGGAGCCTTGATTATAAACCCAGCTTATGTGGCGTGCCATGAAATTACCAAAATGACAGTCATAATTCTTACGTGTGAGAGCTGCACATGTAATTTGCACCATGATTGATGGTATACCATCGTGGGCTGTTATTACGACGGCAACGGATGGAGAACTCTTTAAGGATGGGCATGGGTGTAACGAATTTTTTTGGAAGGCAGTTTTGGCACCATATTGAAGATAGAAAGTGAAGGAACTGACGTTGTTTACACCAAAATGCTCCTGAAACTTTCGAGTACCGAACCTGTTTGAATCACCTCGTTATCTTTGTACATATAAATGTATAGTATCGGTTGCTTTACAAGTTGACTCATGATATTAGACGTGTTTTTCTGAAGGTATAATTCAGATTGGCAATACTTCAAAGCAGTTGGTAAAAGTTCAAAGCATTAACATAAAGTTCAAAGCAGTTAGTAATATTTTGAAGCAGTTGGAATACATGATTCCGGGAAAGTTATGGAATACGAAGGAGTCTGAATTGGAAAAAACAAGTTTGCAATCAGTACTTGACACAATATATGTATCGCCAGGAATAAATGGTATTCAACCCAAAATTTTTTTAAATCAAGTGTTTGAAGAGATGCGTCCTCGAAAAGTAGGTACCTTGTTGTAAATTTTTCAGTTACTTTGCATCAACTGTATCATAAAAAACAATCTGGGTGCATAAATTTAAGATGCTACTATCAGATAAGCAGAATTATCATTAGGTACGCTCTTCGTACATTGTGTTATAGTTTTGTGAATAAACAATATGTTTACAAATGAATTTAAGTTTGTGGTGCCTTATGAAAATATACGAAAAAAAATTATAAACAGAAGATTATCGAAGTGTGAATTAACAAGTGAGAAAAAAATTATGAGTAGTACCCACTGAATATTGGGAGGAATTTGTTGATTTTTTTTTAACAATGGAAACTGAAATTAGTTACGAAACACAAATAAAACACAACAAAAATCATTCAAAACACTAAGTATATGCTCAATTCCAAACACTTATTGCAATAAACCCTGCGAAGAGTTCGAAATCGTCGTATCAAATCAAAAGGTATGTTCGACTTTTTTTCCTCAATATGACTGATTTGATGAGAAACCGTGTTTCTACTATTAGGAATCTGCTTTTTTTCAAGAAGTATCTTGATACTTTGTCACACATTTTCAGTTTTATGTCTAAGTTATGTTGCTTTTCTTTATTTCATGGAATCTGTCAGCAAAAGTAAGGCCTATTTTTATCGAACGAAATATAATTTCTAAATATTTTGTTCCTATTATTCAGTAAAATTGACCCATTCATTTCAATATTATGAATCTAATCAAAGTGGTTACGAATAACCTTTGATTTTTCATCTGCCCAACATTCAATCAATTCAACATTCTTCATTTTATGGAATCTATTTTTTTGTGATAAATTTCTTGTTTTATGATGCTCGAAATTTTGAGATACACCAAAGAACCGTGCCTTCGCTCCCAGATTCCATTAAATAAAGGAAAGCTACAAATCTGAAGAAACAAACAAGTAGGGTTTCTCAAAGTTTCAAGTACCATGAAGATACTCTTCATGAAAAAAAAAACTTACTCCATAAAATAGACTTAATTGAATGTTGGGAGTTGAAAATGGTTTTAATTTCGATGATTACTATTTTGAATTCATCTATGTTTCAAAAATTCCATTCGGTTCTAGAATTATGTCGTTCAGGTTTTAGATGGGGGGATATCTATTTATGTCGATGTGTATAGGGTGGGCAAAATTTTTGGTACCAAAAGAAGAACTTTTTCTCAATGTGATATAAAAAATGAATGTCACACACAGGATGGCGAAATGAGTAAAATATAAAAAACATATACCGAGGAGATCGCTGATAAGATATTTAGGTATTCATATCACAAATGATAGGATGACAGGAGAAGCAGGGTCGGGTTCTGTGACGAGAAGAAGAAGAAGATGAATTAACAGAAGTCAACTCAAGATTACCTGAAAAATAATCAACAACTGCATTTCTCTAGCTTCTCCTGTTTTCGAGTTATAGGCTGTTTCTATAATGTTAACATGTCAACATCCTAGCACAAACCTAAACAGAGATAATGAAAAAAGTTTAAATCGCCCAACTTTCAAATTTTGCCTTTTACTCGAATACAAAATATAGAAGATGATGGAAAGGGACACAGTATATCACATTAGCAGTTTCTCTGAAAAAGACAACCGCATTTAGTCATTTATTTATCTCTAACTCTTTCGGTTAAATAGTTCAGGTATCACCTCCGTTGAATGTTCCTTATCTTTCAGAGCTCAAGATAACAGTTTTTATGATGTTTTATTGAAATTGAGTCTTCATTTTTATGATTATTCTTGGAGAAATTAGTATTCTGAACAAACATTAATTCATGTGATCCCGAATTCAGTCTTCTTACTGTAAAATTAAGCATGAATAGAATGTGTGGAGAATCAATCATGCTTCATTCAGAAAGTTATACGAAACTTCCCTGCCAGTATTTTCCGTCTAACTCGAAAAAAATAGACTGGATCTCTTCAACATCAAGCTATAATCAGAATCTTCCACGTTGTACACAGAACCTACACTCCAAGTGAGTTATTTCAAAGGACGCTTCTGAATTGATTAAATGCGATGCTTATGACGATTGTAAATTGGATTTCATATTATGGAGAGATACTCCAACCTGTTCCGTATTAATGCATTGAATAGGCGCAAATACATTACAGTGAAACATCTACCATTGCGTATAATGAACCCATGAATCTCCGAAGCAGAGATTGACGTGTGGAATGAAGGAGATTCTAATAACAAAGATCACACCTAAATTTCCCACCTTAGTCACATTTGCCAACATTTCGCAGAATAATTTATGAGGTGAGGTAATGAAAATAATAAGGATGAGCGAAATTAGGCCAAGTTGCTGTTGAACAGAAATAACCTATATGGTTGGAGTGAAAGAACTCAAGGGGGAAAACAAGTATTAATAATTAATATAGTAATGTGAACGAATGAGAAAACAACATGTAATGATGAAATGGATTTTGAGTTTGATCAAGAACTTACTATGCGGCACATAAAGGTGAATAGGCTAGAATAATCATTCTTCTGACTCCTACAACACCAGAAAAAGTTATGAATACAGTTTCAAGATTAAGAAACAAGCTATCGGGTAATTTTTACAGCTTTTCTGGGAGATTGCTGAAGAAAACAATACATTGAATTGCCCACCCTCTTTTATAGTCGATAAACAGGTGCTTTGAAGATGATTTTTTTATAAACTCAAACTGGAAAGGGAAATTCCAGTCAACAAGAAGGGTGAACATCATTTGTACGAAAATAACGACCAATTTCTCTGGGGAGGTGATTTAAACCTGTATAGATTTGAGCAAGGCCTTCGATTGTGTCAATCACGAAAAGCTCTTGTTCAAATTAAAGTATATAGGTATCAGAGGACTTGTGCTGGGCCTGTTCTGGTCTTATTTGCAGGGCCGTTGAAAAATAGAGGACTTTGATGAAAGAAGATGAACCAAGGACCTATTTTATTTTTGATCTATATAGAAGACTTGGTGTACAAAGTTTCTGCTGATGTTCAACCTCTGTTAGCGGATGATATGACATTCCACAATACAGCCAAAACAAATATTTTATTCAAGAAGATGTCGATGAGATCCTTGAACGAATGTGGTATGGTTCAGTGGAAATAACATGAAGGTATATGCATAGAAGTCACAAGAATTAGTTATATCGACTATGTGTCACAGTACTTATTATGTCAATCTACTTGAAGTAATAATTAGTGCTAATATAACCTGGGAATAATATAACGAGTGGGGATAAAGGCTTTCTGCAGCATTGTACTCAGTAAGACAAAGCAAGAACATACTCACCGATCGAGAAGCATTCGAGGTATATTATGCAGATTTTCATGGAGGAATGACCTACGGCATAATCCTATTGGGTGCATCTTCAGGAGCTGGCGCTATTCAGAAAGTATGGAATACTTACTGTTTCATTCTGGCATATTTTTGAGTGTCTCTTTTACATAAATCAGAACGTTCTGGAGCAATTCCAAACAAGGGTAAAAGATAAATATGTGCCTCCACTACATCGACTGAAAGAAACCCAGAATATGCACATATTTGATGGTTTCAAAATGATCAATAGTCTGCCCGGACCTTAACAAACCCTATCCATCAAAACTATTGCGATCAAGATGAAAAAAAAACTTATAGAAGGTGCCTTCTACTCCGTGGATGAGTTCATGTCACATAAGGTTTGAACATATAAGTGATTATTCATTGTTTTATTTTGCTGTTGTGTCTGTGATATTTTTTCATCCCATTATCTCCATTATATAATAGCCTGTTTTTATATTTAATTACATATATTATAGGTACATTCAATTCATACCTTTTGACATCCCCTGTATATTTCGTATTTTTGAAATTTTGTGAAAAGCAAATGCTAGATTGGATGAAAGTATATGTTATGATCTTTCAAACATCCGGTCTCTGAATCTGATGCGAACAAGTATCTTGCACGTTAAATCTCCGGAAATAAGATCGTCAGGTCAAAGGTAACTTAACTAGCAGGAAGGAGATCAGGAAGACTGAAAAACTCAATTTTCAAGCCCCTTGAGAAAATAATACAAAAGTCATGACAAAAGGGGTTCTCAAACCCATCATATCGCTCAAAAAGCCAGATGGTTTTTACAGTGAGGGGGTGGAGGAATGATCAGTTGTTCTTCACGAAACACGATTTCGAGGTTGTGAACCAATGAGCAATACCGAAATAGTCATGGAACACACCAAGAATTACCCGTTAGGAGTACTGAAGTTAAATACCTATGAATATCCTTTGACAGTAAGCTTCTGTGTAATAACCATGTGAATATTTGTGTAAACCAAAACTATTGGTATGGATGTAGGTCATCATTACGTATGGGATAGCAACCTGGTTTGGGGAAGTCAGGCAAGAATGTGGAAAATAGAATACAGGGGCTTGCCGATATTTGCATTACGGGAGTTATGAGAAAAAGCATAGTGAGTGAGAGCGAACCACATGAGGCCCATCTTCAGAGTATCTAAGGAAGGCACTGGTAACGAATCAATCAAATAATTAGGTGTCAGAAAGTTTTCTCTCGCTGAATGACTACATCTCATCTGAGAACTTTCCTAATGACGAAATTATCAAGGAAGTGAGTGTTCCTTGAGCCGAAATATTAGCCATTGAAAAATCTCGAGACCACAATCTAGAGAAGAATTATTAGCATTGCGACGATATAACTTTCCACTCAGATAGTCAAACTCCGATTAAAGCACTGAGCTCCTATGTCATGAAATCGAATGTGACTAAGAAGTGTTGCAGCAACCTCATGAGGGTAGGCAAGAATGGAAAGGTCAATTCAATTTGGGTTCCCTGTAATCCAGGAATCAGAGGAAACGAAGATACCATAAGAATAGCCAAAGTGGCTGCACGGTGCTCTGGCGGAATTTCCCAGCGATGGATCACTCCAAAAAAATCCTTCGGAACCATAAAACTGCAAGATTCAAAAGGAACGGGATCTTAGAAAGAACCAATTACTCCTTCTCACCGGCTTCCCTACTGGCGTTATCACCTTAGAGAATATTCTAAATATGAGGTTATACCTAATAACCTCATATTTAGAATGTTCTTGAAAGCACAACAAAGAAAAACTTATCATCGTTAACACAGAAAGGTGATAAGAGTTCTGTAGCAGATGACAGAAGTAGTACATATGTCCCAAATAATTCCGAATCTACATACGCAATTGCAACTACCCAGATCCCTCAACCACTGGCGATGACAGAAGGTGATTGGAAACAAGTGACATCCAAAAGAAATAAAAACAAAAAAATCAGAAATGATGAGATCATGAAAGACAGAGTGAAAGTTGGAGAGGAAGACATTTTCAAGGGCGAATGCAGGAAAGCCTGGTTCTATGTTGGCAGAGCTTCAGTTGATTCAAATCTTACTAAATTGAATGAATATTTACGAAGTCTGTAGTTTCACGTCCTTACGCTAACATAATAGAGTATTTTTCACGGGTATAGGACCTCCTATTACCGTGAAAGAGACTCTATAAATATTTTCATTCTTTGTTTCCAAATGAAGAATTTGAGGGGAAGAGTTGCAGAAGCATGCTTCAAATATGAATTCGAATAAATAGGATAGCGAAATAAGCAAAAGCATACAAAAAATTAACTCAATATCTGGGTGTTCACGTAGCGGAAACCAGGGTGGTGGAAGAAACAGGATCAGGTCGTATGGTCGAGAAGAAGAAGAAGATAGAAATCAACTCAAGATTGACCAAAATTTCATCCACAGGGTACTCCCCCCCTGCTTGCACTTTCCAACATGCTTTTGGAATTGAAGACATCATCAATGAAGAAATCTCGGGCTCCGATTCTACTTGTACGATAACACCGGAATACGTCCACTCTGTGTATGGGCCAGCGATAAAATGACAGAACGCCAACGTCAGGGATTAAACGACAGGAGAGAAGAACGAGGCAATTTTGAAAAGAATCTCGGAGATAGGTGGGAGAAGACGGGCGTTTATCTGTATCGTGGCTTTGTTAGCTGAAAGGTTACAAATATAAAGCGCTTATCAGGTTACTAGAAAATGCAATAACACGAACTGTCAAAAACTGAAAGCGGAAAATGATAACATACGTTTAAGTCTACCGTATTAATGGAGAAACTTCAACATCAGTTAGAAAAAAAGAACCGAAGAACAAGAGCTGCTTATTGAAATCCTTAAGAAACAAGTTAGCAATATATTTGATGTAAGGTCTGAACATTCTAAATATGAGGTTAATGAAAGCAAAACAAAGGAAAACTTATCATCGTTAACACAGAAAGGTGATAAGAGTTATGTAGCAGATGACAGAAGTAGTACATATGTCCCAAATAATTCCGAATCTACATACGCAATTGCAACTATCCAGATCCCTCAACCAGTGACGACGACTGAAGGTGATTGGAAACAAGTGACATCCAAAAATCAGAAATGATGAAATCATAAATGGCAGAGTGAAAGTTGGAGAGGAAGACATTTTCAAGGGCGCATGCAGAAAAGCCTGGTTTTATGTATGTTGGCAGAGCCTCAGTTGATTCAAATCCTACTAAATTGAATAAATATTTACATTCTTTGTTTCCAGATGAACAATTTGAGGTGGAAGAGTTGCAGAAACATGGTTCGAATATGAACCCAAATAAACAGGATATCGAAATGGGCAAAAGCTTAATGAATGCATACGAAAAATTAACTCGATATCTGGGTGTTCACGTCACGGAAACTAGGGTGGCGGAAGAAACAAGATCAGGTCGTATGGTCGAAAAGAAGAAGAAAATAGAAATCAACTCAAGATTGACCAAAATTTTATCCAACGGGTACTTCCGCTCTGCTTGCACTTTCCAACATGGTCTTGGAATAGAAGACATCATCAATGAAAAAATCTCGGGCTCCGACTCTTCTACGATAACACCGGAATACGACCACCCTGTGTATGAGCCAGCGATAAAATGACAGAACGCCAACGTCGAAGATTAAATGACAGGCGAGAAGAATGGGGCAATTTTGAACAGAATCTCGGAAATAAGTGGAAGACGACGGGCGTTTATCTGTATCGTGGCTTTGTTAGCTGAAAGGTTGCAAATAGAAAGCACTTATCAGGTTACTGGAAAATGCAACAACACGAACTGTCAAAAACTGAAAGCATAAAATGATAACACACGTATAAGTCAACTGTATTAATGGAGAAACTACAACATCAGTTAGAGAATAGAACCGAAGAACAAGAGCTGCTTATTGAAATCATTAGGAAACAAGTTAGCGAAATATTTGCAAAATATTTGATATAAGGTCTGAACATTCTGAATATGAGGTTAATAAAAGCAAAACAAAGTAAAACTTATCAACGTTAACACAGAAAGGTGATAAGAGTAATGTGGCATATGACAGAAGTAGTACATATGTCCCAAATAATACGGAATTGCAACTACCCAGATCCCTCAACCAGTGGCGACGACTGAAGGTGATTGGAAAGAAGAGACATCAAAAAGAAATAAAAACAAAAAAATCAGAAATTATGAAATCATAAAAGGCAGAGTGAAAGTTGGAGAGGAAGACATTTTCAAGGGCGCATGCAGGAAAGAGTGGTTCCATGTTGGCAGAGCTTCAGTTGATTCAAATTCTACCAAATTGACTAAATATATATATATATATATATTCTTTGTTTCCAGATGAACAATTTGAGGTGGAAGAGTTGCAGAAGCATGCTTCAAATATGAATCCGAATAAATAGGATAGCGAAATGGGCAAAAGCTTAATAAATGCATACGAAAAATTAACTCGATATCTGGGTGTTCAAGTCACGGAATCTAGGCTGGTGGAAAAAAAAGGATCAGGTCGTATGGTCGAAAAAAAGAAGATAGAAATCAACTCAAGATTGACAAGAATTTCATCCAACGGGTACTTCCGCTCTGCTTGCACTTTACAACATGGTTTTGTAATAGAAAAAATTTCTGGCTCTGAGACTTTTACGAAAGCCCCGGAGCAGCCTGAGTATTGGCCAGCGATAAAATGACAGAACGCCAACGTCTGGGATTAAACGACAGGCGAGAAGAACCAGGCAATTTTGAAAAGAATCTTAGAGATAAGTGGAAGAAGACGGGCGTTCATCTGTATCGAGGCTTTGTTAGCTGAAAGGTTACAAATATGAAACGCTTATCAGGTTACTCAAAAATGTAACAACACGAACTGTCAAAAACTGAAAGCGGAAAATGATAACATACGTATAAGTCTACTGTATTAATGGAGAAACTTCAACATCAGTTAGAAAAAAGAACCGAAGAACAAGAGCTGCTTATTGAAATCCTTAAGAAACAAGTTAGCAATATATTTGATGTAAGGTCTGAACATTCTAAATATGAGGTTAATGAAAGCAAAACAAAGGAAAACTTATCATCGTTAACACAGAAAGGTGATAAGAGTTATGTAGCAGATGACAGAAGTAGTACATATGTCCCAAATAATTCCGAATCTACATACGCAATTGCATTTGATTCAAATCCTATTAAATTGAATAAATATTTACATTCTTTGTTTCCAGATGAACAATTTGAGGTGGAAGAGTTGCAGAAGCATGTTTCAAATATGAACCCGAATAAATAGGATAGCGAAATGGGCAGAAGCTTAATGAATGCATACGAAAAATTAACTCGATATCTGGGTGTTCACGTCACGGAAACAAGGGTGGCGGAAGAAACAAGATCAGGTCGTATGGTCGGAAAGAAGAAGAAGCTAGAAAACAACTCAAGATTGACCAAAATTCCATCCAACGGGTACTACCGCTCTCCTTGCAGTTTCCAACATGGTTTTGGAATAGAAGGCATCATCAGTGAAAAAATCTCGGGCTCCGAGGCTTTCACGAAAGCACCGGAATACGTTCAGCCTGTGTATTGGCCAGCGATAAAATGACAGAACGCCAACTTCTGGGATCAAACGACAGGCGAGAAGAACGAGGCAATTTTGAAAAGAATCTTAGAGATAAGTGGAAGAAGACGGGCGTTTATCTGTATCGTGGCTTTGTAAGTTGAAAGGTTACAAATATGAAGCGCTTATCAGGTTACTGAAAAATGCAACAACACGAACTGTCAAAAACTGAAAGCGGAAAATGATAACATACGTAAGTCTACTGTATTAATGGAGAAACTTCAACATCAGTTAGAGAAAAGAACCGAAGAACAAGAGTTGCTTATTGAAATCCTTAAGAAACAAGTTAGCAATATATTTGACATAAGGTCTGAACATTCTAAATATGAGGTTAATAAAAGCAAAACAAAGTAAAACTTATCATTGTTAACACAGAAAGGTGATAAGAGTTCTGTAACAGATGACAGAAGTAGTACATATGTCCCAAATAATGCCGAATCTGCATACGCAATTGCAACTACCCAGATCCCTCAAGCAGTGGCGACGACTGAAAGTGATTAGAAACAAGTGACATCCAAAAGAAATAAAAACAAGAAAATTAGAAATGATGAAATCATGAAAGGCAGAGTGAAAGTTGGAAAGGAAGACATTTTCATGGGCGCATGCAGGAAAGCCTGGTTTTATGTTGGCAGAGCCTCAGTTGATTCAAATCCTACTAAATTGAATGAATATTTACATTATTTGTTTCCAGATGAACAATATGAGGTGGAAGAGTTGCAGAAGCATGCCTTAAATATGAATCCGAATAAAAAGGATAGCGAAATGGGCAAAAGCTTAATGAATGCTGTTACGGTATATAATTTCTAGTTGTAAATTCGAAATATGTATTTCCAAAATCATTCAAAATTATTTTATATAGAATTGTTTACATTTTTTCATTATGCTCAGATTATTATTATTCCTTAAATATTCCATTCTACGTAGTTATCGAATGTCGATACGCATGTGAAACGAAAGATAATTTTTTGTAGTTGAAATCGGGTTCATATTCGCGTGTCGCATTGATTTCTTCTTTTAGAAGATTAACTTGAAGAAGTCGGAGTGAAGAACGGTTGTTGTAGAGATTTTGGTAAGCCGAGAATTCCGATTGCTTTTGCCAGATTGTTACGGTTTATGCCGGATTGGCCTGTTAGATTTTTGAAATACTGAGGGTAAGAAATTTTAATTAAAAAAATGTAGAAATACGTATCGAATATACTCCTATCCTTTAGATTTATCAACCCCTATTGTTTTCTGAAGAATTAACGAGTTAGAGCTGAATTTTGCTGGTTTGGCGTGGAAGTAGTATTTTAAGAGAACTTTGGATTCTCTTCAATTTTCAAGAAATTGGAAATCATCCTTTGGATACTGCCACCACGAGGTTCTGTCAGCTGTCACCCGGATTTCACACTGCCAAGTCTACCGAGGGCATTGTGCTTGGTTAAGTTAAGTAATTGCTACATTATCTGATCCTGAAAATTGCTATTTCTTCGTAATTTTTCCTTTCTTTCAATCCTTTTGTTAGTTGACAGGTTTTTTTCTAAATTTATTCATATTTCTTTTGTAATAACCATAATTGTATTATTTTCTATTCCTGGAATTAGAGAACTCACACTCTGATATTTCTATGATATTTTTGTATAACATTGCTGTTCACTATTTGAGAAAACTTGGGACCTATAAGTGTGAACCGATGTACATGCTCATGCTGTTCTCAGTGAGAATTAAATAACTGTAATTGATGATATCAACTAGAATTATAGTAGACTTAATTAAAATTGTGTTTTTCATTAGGTACAATTGGTCAGAAGACCATATACAACTAACGTTGTGCTTAAACAACGTAGCATAATTTTGGCGCCCAAACAAGCTCTAATTGTCCAGGAATCCAGGAATTTTGTCAAGATTTTGTGAAGGAAATTGCAATACGAATTGGACACATTATAACGGAGACTATTTGAACAGGATTACTTCAGGAACTTGAGTAAGACCAATTTTTTTTTTCTTTATTCTATCTGGACCAAATTTTGTGAGTTTTGTTTTACCTTCCGTATATTTTCCCCAAGTTGTAAGGTTTTTTTTACGTAATTATTAACATTGATATACATAATCATTGGTATTTTGATTTGGAGCACTGAATATTCATTATTATATAAAGCGTTTTTCATTACGAGATATTTTTTTTGCAATATCTCAAACTTATTTTGAATAATAATGGCATCAAATACCTTGAAAATAGACCCCGATAGACTTATCAAGGAAGAGTTAGAATTCGAAATCTCTTTGAGAGGTGTTAATCCAGTAGGTACGGTTACAGAACTCATTTCAACCTTACGTAGTCTTCTTAAATTAGAAAAAGAAGGTCAACATTTGCTAAAGTATATAAAGGCGATTGTAAATCTGAATTAGCGATATGTCAGAAAAAACTAGTGGAAGTTGAAGTTAATTTGTCAGAAGCTGCCACGAATTCATGGCAACGTAAAATAAGATCAAAGTTAGGTCACTTGCTAAATCGAATTGAACTTATACAACCACTTGACGCTAAAGATGAAGAACTTAAAGCACAACTTTTGACATCAACATTAAATTTAGTATTACAATTCACAAAAAAAGTTGAAGCATTATCTGTGTCAACAGACGATATACCCATAGATGTAGTTTTTGAACAACAGTCATTAAGTCAAAAACTATGTTCAACACCGAAATCATCTACGTCATTAAATAATACCTCCAGTCAACAAACCCTACATCACAACCTACATGTTCTACTGCACAAGTTGCTAACATATTAGAAAATTTAAGTATGCTGGATCCAAAATTAGGTATAAAAGATTTTGGATTTATCATCCAATATAAAGAATTTTAGTGCTAAGTTGGGCGATAAGTATGTTGGTCCATATAGGATTGGAAAAAAATTAGGTATTAATACTTATGAAGTTTTTGATGATGCCGGAATTTCCAAAGGAAATTGGCATATTTCTCAATTGAAACCGGATAAGACACTAGATTAAACTTAAATTTGTTTTTTTTTGTTTCAGAACATTGCATTTCGCTGGACTTGGTTGTGTGAACTCTGTGGTGCTTCTAAAGTTTCATCTTGATATTACGACCTTTTAAAAGAAAAAAAATCTTCGATTTTTTTTCCAGGAAGGGGGAGTATGTTACGGTATATAATTTCTAGTTGTAAATTCGAAATATTTCCAAAATCATTCAAAATTATTTTATATAGAATTGTTCACATTTTTTCATTATGCTCAGATTATTATTATTCCTTAAATATTCCATTGTACGTAGTTATCGAATGTCGATACGCATGTGAAACGAAAGATAATTTTTTGTAGTTGAAATCGGGTTCATATTCGCGTGTCGCATTGATTCCTTCTTTTAGAAGATTAACTTGAAGAAGTCGGAGTGAAGAACGGTTGTTGTAGAGATTTTGGTAAGCCGAGAATTCCGATTGCTTTTGCCAGATTTTTACGGTTTATGCCGGATTGGCCTTGTTAGATTTTTGAAACACTGAGGGTAAGAAATTTTAATTAAAAAAATGTAGAAATACGTATCGAATATACTCCTATCCTCTAGATTTATCAACCCCTATTGTTTTCTGAAGAATTAACGAGTTAGAGCTGAATTTTGCTGGTTTGGCGTGGAAGTAGTATTTTAAGAGAACTTTGGATTCTCTTCAATTTTCAAGAAATTGGAAATCATCCTTTGGATACTGCCACCACGAGGTTCTGTCAGCTGTCACCCGGATTTCACACTCCCAAGTCTACCGAGGGCATTGTGCTTGGTTAAGTTAAGTAATTGCTACATTATCTGATCCTGAAAATTGCTATTTTTTCGTAATTTTTACTTTCTTCCAATCCTTTTGTTAGTTGACAGGTTTTTTTCTAAATTTATTCATATTTCTTTTGTAATAACCATAATTGTATTATTTTCTATTCCTGGAATTAGAGAACTCACACAGAAATATCAGAATATTTCTATGATATTTTTGTATGACATTGCTGTTCACTATTTGAGAAAACTTGGGACCTATAAGTGTGAACCGATGTACATGCTCATGCTGTTCTCAGTGAGAATTAAATAACTGTAATTGATGATATCAACTAGAATTATAGTAGACTTAATTAAAATTGTTTTTTTCATTAGGTACAATTGGTCAAAAGACCATATACAACTAACGTTGTGCTTAAACAACGTAGCAATGCATACGAAAAAGTAACTCGATATCTGGGAACTCGGAAACTAGGGTTGCGGAAGAAACAGAATCAGGTCGTATGGTCGAGAAGAAGAAGATAGAAATCAACTCAAGATTGACCAAAATTTCATCCAGAGGGTACTTCCGCTCTGCTTGCACTTTCCAACATGGTTTTGCAATAGAAGACATCATCAGTGAAAACATCTCAGGCTCCGACTCTTCTACGATAACACCGGAATACGACCACCCTGTGTATGGGCCAGCGATAAAATGACAGAACGCCAACGTCAGGGATTAAACGACAGGCGAGAAGAATGAGGCAATTTTGAAAAGAATCTCGGAGATAAGTGGGAGAAGACGGGCGTTTATCTGTATCGTGGCTTTGTTAGCTGAAAGGTTACAAATGTAAAGCGCTTATCTCCGGCGAAGCCACTTCCGGGCCGGGGGCGGCCGACGCACGGCAGGTCGCCGGCGAATGAGTAATCGCCGCTGCCACCGGGGTAAGAGAGTGCTGTCTGCTCTTCCGCCGCCACGTCCGCTGGCCCCTAACCCCGCCGATCCATCTTCTCCGCCGGCTTATCGTTTCTCACTCATCTTGCGCCCCCGAGATAGGAGGAAAGCCAGGGGCGGAGCTGATCGGTGGGTTATTGAATTGTCCTGTTCGGTATCTCAATCGGGGTGTCGTGGACGTTTCCTTCTCGTTTATTGTTGAGTATTGTGAAGAGTTGAAATAGATAGGGAAGAACAAGTTTCTATTACTCGTGGATGATCCAGCAACCCTAAAGAATCTTTTTTTTATTTAATAAAAAAGCAAATTACTATAGTCTGTTGAAATATAAGAAGGAGCAAGGTGAACCATTTGGCGCATAAGAAAGGGGGGCTCTCGAATCTAGGATAATTCACACAATCCTACAGTGTTTCAACTCGATACTATGCTCAGAGTGAGATACCCACTACACATCTACGTGAAATACTTCACGTTTTGACAAGAATTTCTTAGAAAAGTATATACTATATACAAGTTCCAAACTGGCACTTCGGATTCGATAATTTGGATTGTTTAACTTGCTTTTCCTTATATTTGAAAAGACAATAGTAGTACAATTCATGGCCGGTCCGAATAAACTATCTGCCTAACTCGAGGCTAAGATAAATGACAAAATTTCTCTTGTCCTTTGTTTAAAGGTTGAGATATCTTCAACTGGTTCATATCGGCTTTATTTGTATTGATATACTCGGTTTTTTATCACGATAGCACACCTCTCTCTCTCTTTCTTTATCTCTCTTTTACAGCTTGATTGAGCCTCTGAAGAAGTTTCTCTTTCGGCTTTGTTTTCCTTATATCAGAGAAAAATTCTTGACCAATGAAAGGATTCCACGGCCGTTTTCTGACAAATGTGTTTGTTTTCTTTGATTTCCAAGTGAACAAAAGCCCAGACTGACAACACCTTTTTATTCTTGCCTACGTCGTTAAGTTTCCTTCGGCACTCTCATAAAATTTTACAATAGATGAAACCAAATTTCTGTGCTCTGACAATAGCCTGACTATCAATATGTAGTCATTTACTCTCACCGTTTTACTGCAATTATGTTTCTGCCTGAATTATGCTTGGTCAGCTACCTAACGATATTGAGCACGAGATGCACCCGTTATCTTCATGAGTAGAAACATCTGTGTACCATTTAATGCTATTTCTTTCGGGATATTTGGGGTTCTCAACCAAATCTTTCATGTAAGGTCTCGTCTCTGAAAGAATGGAATGCTGCTTCTGCCAAGAAACCGCTGAGGAAGGCTCAACACCTGCTCTGCGATAGTAGAGCTGTTCATCGAAAAAGGCTACAGCACCTTGGTTGGTGGTTCTCGAATCCTAAGAAAGTGTTGAATTAGCATGTAGCTCCACGAAAAACGGTAGAGATCATTCAGACTTTACTGCCAGATTACGCCTGCATGCACGATAGATCTTTATGTCAAGGTGTATCTTATCTGATAGCAGACTATCTAGAGATGAGTAGAAGAAGAAAAGATGATTACTTTAGAGTGCATATTATTATTTTTTAATTCATCAACCGATTTCCGGTAAATACTTTCCTCTCTGATAAAAAAAATCCTCTCGGGGTCCTACGATAATCATTAAGGGGCGTGTCTCCATCACAGTCCAGAAATAGCATGAAATCCCGTTCTCACCAGAAATGGATACCATAAACAAAATTAAATCGCAGCGGTACTTCCGACCGTCTGAGCTCTTGATAGACCTCAGCAATTCCCAAGCGATCAACTTCGCAGCGAGCTAATTGCCGAGTCCATTTAAGGAGAATCTGCGGTGGAGGATTGGAGGTGAAATTGGCTTGGCAGCTGGAGAGGATCGCCATAAATTAGGATGCTCCGGTCCGCCCGGATTGCATTGCCGCGGATTAGCCGCTTGTTATCGAGGTCGAATTCCGGGGTAGAGACGATGGGGCCGTCGTGACCGGAATGCCGTTGTTGATGGCACGGGCGGCCCTAATGAAGAGACCTGGCGTTTGTCGTTCGGGTTTACAAGGTTCGCGAATTGGGTTGAAGCTGGGACTGGAGTGACTGTGAAAAAGATTTCAAGTAGAAACTAAGGGTTAATATGTTCACCTCCCCTCTAAAGTATGCATTAACTTATTGCTCGTCTAATTTACAAATATCCTGTGAAAGGTTTTGGGTATACTAATGTTCATTTATCCTTTCGGTAGCTACTGAAGAGATGTTGGAATATAATTTGATCTATTTCCATTCTCTTTATGTTGGTATCCACTGACGTTTCGGCAAGCATTCACCTGCCTTCGTAAGGTGTGTTGTTGGTACTAGAAGGACAGGTCTTTGCCAAACTTGTTTCGTCTGGACTTGTGCGCTCCATACTATCTCATTGTGTTGTGCTGTCAGAGGTGTGAACTCCGAAACTCAACCCACTCCGACTACCAGTCTACTGAAGTAGGGAATTTTCATTTAATTCGAGTTGTTTTGACACATGGACTTGAATGTCATAAATAAATAATGAACATCAATGTCACAAGAATACTGATGACAGAATTGACAAGACTCAGTCTAACTTCAAGAAGAAGAACTCATAAATCGACTGTACTTATCTCTTGTGTAGTTGGTTTGCACAGTAGGTTAGGCTACCCAAGGAAACAATTAGTCCTGACGTAGCCTAACCTACTGTGCAAACCAACTACACAAAAGATAAGTACAGTTGATTTATGACTTCTTCTTCTTCTTGAAATGAGGATGAGTCTTGTCAATTCTGTCATCAGCCTTATGACATGGATATTCATTATTTTTTTATGAAATTTCTGTCCAAGAGTAAGAACAATTCGAATTAAATGAGAATTCCATACTTCGGTAAACCTGTAGTCAGAGTGGGTTGAGTTTCGGAGTTCACACCTCTGACAGCTCGCGTTTGAATTCCCACAACACAATTAGATATTATGGAGCGCACGAGTCCAGACAGAAGTTTGGCGAAGACCGGTCCTTCCCAGGGCCAGTATTCTCGACAAGTGAACTTTCTATGCGTATGCGAACTTTCAGAATATCACACGCTTTGGTATTCTTGACTCATGACAATGAGGTCGCATACGTTCTCAAAGCGAGTGTTTACAGCGAGCGCTTTGTAACATTCGTTTTCGTGATATAGTTTGATTTTCTGCGTTTGACAAGAAAGTACTTCAGAATATTTGTAGGTACAAAAAATATCGCAAAACAATCAGAAGTTTTATTGGGATATGCAATGGGGTCCTCAAGATGAGATTTCGTTGTCTGCTTGCACACAGAGTTCTTCACTATGCCCAAGAGAAGGCAAGTAAAATCCTTGTGTCGGGCTTCATAATCTTTGTATCGGTAATGATGTTCCTGAACCAGATAATGATGGTGAGGACATAGCACTGGCTGTTTTAGGAATATATGCGTCTCCCATTGACAAAGAAGAAAACGTAATGAGAATCAACCAAAAATTAGCAGCAGAAGAGGCTCGAAAATGCTGGTGGGAGGAGATAGAAAAAGAAATGAGAGAACTTTTATGGAGGAGAATATCTAGAAAGATAGAGATCAATAGAGACTGGGTATCAATGACGCCAAAGAACGTATAAAAACCGATCATATTGTATATAATAATAATAATAATATGTATATAGAAAATAACAAGCAACAATTATTATAACCAATCTCCAAGATAACTAAGTGATAAGTCCGCTCTCCAATGTAGAAAACTTCATCAATATATGAAATATGATTCATGAATTCATGTAGTGATATTTCATCTCTTTCAACATATACATACTCTCATTATAGATTTATTCCAAGAAAATTTAATATCTTTTCCAACAAATAATAAATACATCACACAATTATAGTAAACAAAAATAAACTCCTCGTGAGGCCCATCGTCTGTTCCTCTTGCAGACCTTTTCGCATTGCTAGCCTTCGTTTTCGTTCTTAACTCAAAGTCTTGCAAAGGCTACAAATATATATTATGATTAAACAAAATGGGTTTGTGGATCATAATCTTTTCTTTCTTAAATTCTTTCAATCTCTGATTGAACCTAGCATGCTATTAGGTATGTTACATATTCCTGACCTATTGGGCATCTTCTTATGTGAATTGGTTGGAAACTTTACCAGATTGAAGATCCGTGGTAGTTTTTCAATTAGAATTCATAATCCTCAACGAACAATTCTAGCATTTGTAAAATGTGTCAGTGTTGCCGGCTTTCGATCACACGTTTTCAAACGTATACTTTTCATGGAACGAATGGTCGTCAAGAATACCGATCCGGAAAAGTACTCGCACATGAATCGTTCGTTTTGAGACGTATACGTTTAAAAGCTCACTTGTCAAGAATACGGGCCCAGGACCAACAACACCCTGATGACGGCAGGCGAATGCTTGCCGAAACGTCAGTAAATACCAATGATATAAATAATGGAAATAGCCCAAATTATGTCCCAACAAATATTTCATTATCAAGAATATCTCGTTCTCAATTACTGAAGTGATTCAAGAGAGTAAATGTTTTGAACGATTAATAACATTCGATGATAATGATTAGCTTATACAAAATGATCGTGTAAGAGGGAGAAAGCGACTATACATGACAATTTGTGTCGCCACCAGGTTAACTGTTAAAAAACGCCGCAAGGCCCAAACGTTCGTTTGTTATCCCCATGGTTCTTCTCTCTTCTCTGTCTAACCTGAGATACAACTTGAGCTACTACCGACTGCCGCACAAAACCTCCAACTCCAAAGTTTACAAACAAACCTATGAGGGAGAATCCCTCTGGTACACTTTTACTGACAGGTCAGGGGGCATGTAAATGAACCTGGGCCCATATTCTTGACAAGTGAGCTTTTAAACGTATAAGTCTCAAAACGAACGGTTCAAGTGCGAGTACTTTTCCGGATCGGTATTCTTGACGACCATTTGTTCCATGAAAGGTATACGTTTGCAAACGTGTGATCGAAACAGCCGACAACACTGACACATTTCACAAATGACAAAAATTGTTCATTGAGGATTATGAATTCTAATTGGATCTTCAATCTGATAGTTTCCAACCAATTCCCATAAGAAGATGCCAATAGAAATGGCCAGGAATAGCATGCTAGGTGCAATCAGAGATTGAAAGAATTCGAGAAAGGTGAGATTATGAACCACAAATCCATTTTGTTTAATCATAATATATATTCGTAGCCATTGCAAGAGATTGAGAGAAGAACGGAAATGAAGGTTAGCAATGCGAAAAGGCCTGTCAGAGAAACAGTTTTGTTTTGTTAATTGTAATTGTGTGATGTACTTATTATTTGTTAGAAAAGATATTACATTTTTTGGGAATAAATCTCTAATGAGAGTGTGTAGATGTTAATTGAAATATCAATAAATTTATGAATCATATATATTCATTAAGTGTTTTACATATGTGAGCGTACTTATCACTTAGTTATCTTGGAGATTGGTTATAATAATAGTTGCTTGTAATTTTCTATATACAATATGATCGATTTCAATACGTTTTCCGACGTCATTGATATCCAGTCCTTATTGATCTCCATCTTTCTAGAGATTCTCCTCCGATAAAAGTTCTCTCATTTTTTTTCTATGTCCTCCCTCCAGCTTTTTCGAGCCTCTTCTGCTGCCAATTTCCGGTTGATTCCCATCATGTTTTCTTCATTGTCAATGAAAGACCCAGTCATTCTCAAAACAGCCAGTGCTTTGTCCTCACCATTATTATCTGATTCAGGAACATTATCTCCGATACAAAGATAATGAAGCCCGATACAAGCATTGATAATTTTACTTGCCGTCCCTTGAATAACTCTGTGTGCAAGCAGACAACCAAATCTCATATTGAGGACCCCATTGTATATCCCAATAAAACTTCTGATTGTTTTGCGATATTTATTATACAAATATTCTTACCTTCTCGTCAAACGTCTACACAAATACAGAAAAATCAAACATATCACAAAAACGAATGATACAAAGCGATCACTGTAAACACTCGCTTTGAGAACGTATGCGGCCTTATAGTCACGGGTCAAGAATACCAAAGCTTGTTATATTCTGAAGTTATCATTAGTCTATCGAAACAGGGAATTTTTGTAAAATTCGAGTTATTTATGAAGTATACTGTTGGAAATAGAGCATTGCACCTCCTAGACCTCACATTCAGCTACGCCTACCGTTGGATAGCAGCGCCACGTCCGCTCCACTCCTACAGCTCTATGGTCGGCTTATTGACTGCTCGCGTCAAATTAGTCTCCTCTATGTACTGATCAGCTGACAGATAAACTCATGTTCATTAATTGAATCATTCGATCGCTTTTTATTTGGAATCCAGCTTTGCCTGTGAAAAGAAATCCTCTTGTGCTACTCTTGAAATGAGGATTTTCAAAAAGTCACTTCGCTTGAAAACTGATCATCTCGTTCATTTCTTGGAGTAACTGATTGTCAAAAAGGTGAGTGAGTTCTCAGAATCCTTCATGTTATTTTCCTGCGTTTTAAAAAGTCTGAAAATTTGTCCACATGTCACATCATGAAAATCCATAAGATATTAGTAATTCTCTCTCAATTTGTTCTAATAGGAACTCTACTTAGTTAAACTGATGCATTGGACTTTTCTAAGATTCTCATAGATTCTTCAGATAATCATAATAATTACAAAAACCGTCTGCATTGAAGATGAAAAAATCATTTTCGAATAGGTGATATTCAGCTAAAGCTATTCTTACATGAAAATTTTCTAGATTCCTCACATGGAAATGATTCCTTGATCCAAGAATGAACATTCTCTGTGGTAATAAATACTGATTTTATACCCTGTTCTTCCGAGCATTTAGGCCGTCGTCGTAGATTAGTTCTCGGCGAATCGCCAGTTCAAGTGTCTAGCATCTTCAGGAGTTATATTTCAGGAGATGTTCTCACTGGACTGAATTGCCTGAGTGTGCTCGAAAGAACAGGATACATTGAACGATGGCCGCGAAAGCCTAAACGAATTCATTAAATACTGATTTGTTATGTTTTCATATGCATATCATAATCTTAAACTATTCATCTCATTTCTCAACTATTCACTTCTCATAACACTTGCTCATTATGTTCTCGAGTTTCAGATAGATGAAAATCCACAAACGCAAAGGTGAATTATATAATCAGTCTCCATTCTCAATAAAACCAAGTAAACTTCTCTGAAGTATCTGAACGATGAAGTAGCTCAAACATTGAACCTGATTGATAGTCCCAGCTTCAGCTCGAGCGGTCTGTTCAAATATTGATAAAACCATACAAGTGGTATGATCTCCTCATTATACATAAGAAATTCTCAATTTCATTCATCTGAAGCAGCAATTAAGCCTTCTGCTTTCTCGAAACCAACGGATTGGTGGTTTCAATTGAATCAAATGAATTATAGTCCTCATAATTTTCAATTGTACCCTTTAATTTTCTGATGAACCCTAACTCTGCTTACTTGAAAAAGGTTGTCACTGCAGATGTCCTCTCAATTGATTAATTAGCATTCTCTTCATAGGTCAACGTTATAGATCATGAATATTGATTTCTCAATCATGATAGTCTCCATTTGTAATACTCTTGACGACGAACAGATTCACACTACTAAGTTTTCAATACCCGTATCTTCTCTAAGAGCAGATCTCACTGTTATTACAACTCAGTTCATTCTAATGATTCATTGATCAATCTTCTGTTTTTCTGCAATAAAGAGGCTATCGCAATCAATTTGAATTGCTTCATCTCTTTAAACGCTGTGTTTAATTTTGAGTTAATGGAACAATCTCAAAGTCTGACTTCATCTGACTTTTTAATTTGAACATCTCTCGATAACCTCTTTTTTTAGTTGAATAATTCACTGTGAGTTTATAGATGACTTCAAAATTCTTTAATTTTTACTGTATTTACGTCATGCTGATGACTTATTCATTTTAGGATTGTGAATGATGTCAATTATTGTTTTCACACTACTGTTTCCAACTCAATTATCTGGATACAGTCCTAAACAGTATTCTACCAAATCAGAACATCCCAGATTCTGAATATATACTCTTTGCGGTTGAGGTCACCTTGGTATGAGTAGTAGCTTAAGTTAGGTCGGTATGGTTAGGCCGAGTTCGTGCTTCCTGATCTTAGTATCGGCACCAGGCATTCTTTTTTTCCAAACAAGGTGTACTGACTGGGTTAGGAGTTATCGCAATAGAAGCTGCATCTTTCAATTTCCTCCTGCGCCACCCTTCTTCCTTAGATATAATAGCAGCTTCGTCTCATTTGACGTTGTTGTTCTCGTTCAAAGCATGTTGGGCTAGCCGGGAATCCTCTGTTTTTCTCAGTTGAGCAAATTTTCGGTGCTCTATGATTCTAACTCTCAGGGGGTGGTTAGTTTTCCCAATGTGGAATCTACTACATTCACATGGTATTTCATAGTCGCAATCTCTACTTCTTGTTGTCAGGTTTCACCTTCGTGAGTATCCTCGGACTTCGATGCTGTTCTTACCTTGTAACTTTTACCAATTCTTCCTATTTTCTCGGAAAACCCTTGAGATATGGTATGACAGATGTTGTCGGTTCGTTGTTTGTTGTTACTCTATTGCTGCTTCTGTCTCTGGTTATCGGGAGTATCTATTTCAGGTATAGCCGTTTTTCTTGAGGGTTTTTGTAATGTTATTGAAATCCCCATCACGATCTTCTAGACCAGAACATACCTTGGTTGTTCTGTCGTATAAGCATCTGACTTATCCCAATTTGGAGTTCGGAATTATTTTTGCTTTTCTTAAATATCCGTTAAATTGGGTGGATGCTGCTGCTTGCATCCCTTACTGAATAAACAAAACCATAACGTACTTGAACACTTCAAACGAGCCTATGAGTGTGTTCAAAGTAATTACGCAGAAATCGAAGGATTGTCATTACGTTCCACTGCTGCTGAGTAATTTGCAAGAACTAAAAAAATTAAAACCACTGAATGAGAAGTACTCCAAGATTTTTCATTAGTTAGTTAGTTTATTAGGTTACAGTCCATTGGGACCTTATGGTCTATTGTGTCCCCTGATAAAACTTTTCTCACTATATAATTTTTGTTCCAAGTTTTGGCACCTGATCATTTTTCTGATTTCGCTCGGTCATTTTTTTATTCAATTGCATTTTTTCACTGTTGTATTTCACTTTTAATATTGGTTAAACCTTCTATAGATAGATAGTTTCAACAGCGTGCTGCTGATACTCCTTCAAATATGAGGATTGCTCACTTAAATGTCCGCTCAATTTACACGGGTTTTGATGAATTTTCTAGGATTGTCGTGGAGGAAGATTTTGACGTTGTGGCGGTGACTGAGACATGGCTTTCCGAGGACGTAGATGTTGGAGTTATCGCAATTCCTGGATATAGTTTTTTTCACAAGCCTAGACTTACAAGAGGTGGTGGGATTGGTTTTTATAATAAAACGTCAATTTCAGGTCAGTCTATTCCAATTGAATTTCAACTCGATAGTGGGTTGGAATGCGCATTTCTTAAGTTCAAGTTTGGTTTTAGAAGCTTAATTGCCGGTGTTTTTTATAGGCCTCCGAAAACTAGTATAAACAGTTTCATTGAAGACTTAGATAATATTTTATCGAATGTTTGCCTGTCTAGTGGCGAGATTGTTTGTTTAGGGGATGTGAATGTTGATTTTTTCAAGATTAAGAACCCTGTTTTGGATTGCTTTGAGTCTTACGGTTTCACCCAACTGCTTAGTGAACCCACTAGAATTGCTTCCTCCTCTTGTACTCTGATCGATCCCATATTTGTACTCAATGAGGATTCAGTGAATAGGGTGGGAACCCTTTCTTGTGACGGTATATCTGACCACCGACTGGCTTATGCCGAACTAAGGTTTAATTGTAGTAAGCAACAACCCCGCTTAATCAATTATAGGTCCTATCGAGACTTTAATCCTGATGGTTTTTTGAGTGACCTTTACAACCTACCATGGATGAATGTAATATTGGAACCAAATATTGATGAGAAAATAGCCAAGTTTGATAGGTTTATTTTAGAGCTCTTTGACAGGCATGCTCCAATACAGGAAAAGAAGGTCTTAAAGTCTAGAGCACCATGGTTAACTGAAAGCCTGAAGTTGATGATGAGAAAGCGCGATAAAGCTTTGCAAAAATTTAAGAGGACTCGTTCGGAGGTAGATTGGGCATTTTATAAGCAGTTACGTAATTCAGTTGTGACTGCGACAAGAAATGAAAAAAGGAATTATCTCAACTCTGTCTGTGCAGAAAACAATGCCAAGAGAACCTGGAAAACCCTCAGTGATCTTAGTGTTCGTTCGAAAAGTAACCGCATTATTCCATCTCATATATCGGATCCTGAGGGTATTAGTGCTTATTTTGACTCCTATTTACAAAATATATCTGGGGAAACATCTGAAAGGGTTGATTTTTATGAGAACAATCGGTTTGATTCTCGTGGTGACTTTTCATTCTCGATGGCGACTGTTTCAGAGGTGAGTTCTATTCTGAATAACTTGAAAACGAATGCTCTTGGCACTGACCGCATAAGTGCAACAATGCTCAAATATTGTAGTCCCTTCATCGATTCAGTTATAGTCAACATTTTGAATAGTTGTATTGAGCAAAATTATTTTCCTGACTCATGGAAGACTGCCATAGGTAGACCTATTGCAAAGAAGGCTAACTGCAGCGGGTACAATGATTTACGGATAATAAGTATTTTACCTGCTATATCCAAGGTGTTTGAACGAGTTTTATACAATCAGATTGTCGAGTATTTGAGGGAAAATGAGATCTTACCCCAGAATCAGTGTGGCTTCAGGAGAGGATTCAGTACGGCGACTGCTCTGACAGCGGTGGTCAGTGAGATGATCGAGGCACGTGATAGAGGTCTGTCTAGTGTTTTAATTCTGCTCGATTACTCCAGGGCCTTCGACTCGGTGGATCACACCCTGCTTGTTTCTAAATTGAAATATTACGGCTTTGACTCTCATGCGTGTATGCTGATTAATTCTTATATTCGTGGTAGATCCCAGGTTATTTATAATGATGGTAAATATTCAACGCCCATTAAAACTCTAACTGGTGTTCCACAGGGATCTATTTTAGGTCCGTTACTTTTTATTATTTACACTGCAGACATACTTAAATCAGCTAGTTTCTGTAGTGCACAAGCCTATGCAGATGATTTGGAGCTGTTTAGGCATTTCGATTCAGGTGATTTGGAGACTGTCAATGAGAGCGTGAGTGCTGAACTCTCCAATATAGCTCTAGTATCAAAACAGCATGCTCTCACGCTTAATGTTGACAAGACCGTTTTGCTGCTGTTTGCGTCTGGAATTTCGAGGGAGGCTCTCACGAGTTCATTAGACATCAGAGTTGGTGAAAACAAGTTGGCTGTGAGTGACTCAGCTAGGAATTTGGGTCTATATTTGGACGGTGATTTACGGTTCGAGTCTCATATTAAGTACCTCTTGAGGAGCTCTTTTTCCAACCTAAAACTATTGTACAGTAGCAGACACGTTCTGAGCCGTAGTCTGAGAAGGACGCTTTGTGAGGCGCTGGTACTTTCACTGTTTAATTACTGTGACTTCATTTATGGACCCTGTTTGCGCCAGAGTGAGAAGGACCGTGTTCAGAGAGTTCAGAATGCCTGCTGTAGGTTGGTTTATGGTTTGCGCAAATTTGATCATGTTTCACATGCAATGTCTGACATTGGGTGGCTCAATATGAGCAATCGGAGGAAACTACACCTGGCTAACTTTACTCATAGATTGCTGAATTCTGCAGATTCTCCTCGATATCTCCGTGATAAGTTTGTTCCAGTGGGTTCCAGACATGGACGAGTAACAAGGTTTGGAGAGCAGTTTCTTATTCCGTGTCATCGGACTGCCATGTTCCGCAGATCATTTGTCTACTCCGCGGTATCTCTTTATAACATGCTTCCGAATGAGTTCAAGACTATGAGTAATACTAGGTTTGCCGCTAATTGTAGAGCATTTCTTTTGAGCAGACAGAACCAGATAAATGAGTGAGGGGATGTTTGAGTGGGCAGTACCGCTGTGTTGAGAATTGAATGGTTGATCATTTTAGTTATCGGGTGCCATTTGAAATTTTAAAGTTAAATTGGGATTTTGAACTTATTATATTTTTTTTTCTTTTTTGTGGTGGTTGAGTAAGAATAGCTATGCTAGACTCCGCCACCAAATGATCTGTGAAAATTAACAAGGATTGTATATGTATTTTTTTTTCAATAAAGGCGTTAATAATAATAATAATAATAATAATATCCTTTGCAGCTAGCGTTCCAGTTCGAGAGATCTTTGAACGCTTCAGAGAGGCTAAATCTTCACTTCTACAGGTTTCTTGCCCAATGCATCGTTTCTCTTGGCTTACGAAGTCAAAGCATTCAATGACTAGGTGAATAGGAATTTCTTCCTTTTCCCCACAAATCGTCAATGTTCGATAAGCCCATTTTCAACAGATGCTTCCTTAGTCGACAATGAGAGAAAAGTCGGTGAGGAGGTGTTGTTGGTTTTTACTAAGATCCAGATACCTTTGGTATCTTGTAGTTTCAAAGTTATGAAAAAAAGAACTTTTTGGAGTGTTTATCTTTCGGCTTTCTCCTTGAATACTGCGGCAAGAGTAAAAAAAGATACCCATGGAAATGCATCACCGAATGAACGAAAACATATACTCTTTATGTGCTCAGTTGTCTCAAATATGTAAATTCACAAACCTGCTTTTGTTCGCACTTTCTTCAGCTCCTGCAAGATCAATCTAATGTCCTCAAGATTTAGTGTCAATCATGTCATTGAGACTAGGTCCTCCTCACCATCACTCTACCAGTTTAGTTTTTCGACTGCATATTCCAGAATTGTAACTATGATTTTTAAAAGTTTCAGAAATATACACTGCTTTTTGACCATTAATATCTCGTACTTCTTGTAGATGTTGTATATTAGCTTCAGAAATCAAATATCGATGAAATATCTCCCTAGTGCTAAAATACTAAGTGCATCTGAACAGTGTCGAGAACTTTGTCATAATAATTTACAAAGGCCGGGAAAATGGTCTATTGTTGATCGGTTATTTCAACTCAGGCCTGAATAAGTACATCTTGTGAGGCTGTAGCGAAAGGCTGAGATTGCTTTCTGAGTTCTGAGAGGTATTATTGGGCTGATATATTAAAGGTTGGAATTTATGGTATATATGGTCAACACCTAAAATCGACATCCACAACAACCAATGGTTCCTGAATGGGACTACATACAAGAAACTGGTGGAAATTAACGAGTATTGGTTGAATTGAAGCATGCTACCAGGAGTTTAAATAACAGGTAGTTTAAAAATTATACGAAAAACACGCTTGAATAGCAAAACAGTCGAAAAGTGCAGATATTTCAGTTCTATGGAAATTCGATGAAAAATTAATGAAGAAACTTTATACGAAACATAATAGAGCATTGCAGTTCTGAGTGTGTAGCCATATAATCCGTAACAGATTGTCGATTAAATGCTGCTACTTTGTTGAGAAATATTCCGATCATAATAATTAATTTTCATATGAATAATATATCCTACATCCCTTTATATTCATTGTTTGAATATTTGGTTTTTAGGTTCAATAAATTATCATTATTCATTTCGATTTACTATCAGAGAGGGTGTTTTTGGTGTTTTCAAACTACCTATAATTGAAGAGTGCAAATTCAAAAGGGTCTAAGTGCCATTTTCACGAAATTTTAGATTTCATTTGTTATGTGGTCTATGTGCCAAGGCCAATAGCCTACGAAACAGTTCATGTGCCATCCGCTTCTGGCAGTCATCATTTCTGATGAAAAAACAATTTTTTTTTAACTTTTTTCATGAGTTTGAGACATGTTTTATGTAATATTTCAGTTCGATTTTTTTGGCACTTAGATGCTTTTGAATTTCCACTCTTCAATTATATATTATATTTGTTAAAATCCTGAAACGAATTTAGACTTTCGTTCTCACCAAATCAGATTTCGTTTCTTTCTAGATAATATTAATCTTGAAGGAATAACATTCCTTATACCATTCCGATGTCCCGAAACCGTGGGTTCAGAATCGATAAGCAATCACGTCTACACAAAATCGAGTTTCCGGCTTCACATTCGCCGAATTATTATTCATAATCCAAGCCAGAGTTCTCGCGTGCAACGGTATCATCAAAGGTGTCCCGAAGATTCACATTTCAGTCACATTCACGAGCCGCTCTTTGTTGTCAATCATCTTAATTGGACGAACTTGTTTGTTTTTGATTCGTTTGAATCATTCGCTTCGAAAATAATTGCCTGTCGACATGGAAATTATTCGCAAAATGAATTAATATATCAAAGAGGATTCGGTTTTACCGTGATGACATTTAATCTCTCGGAATTGACTGGGATGTTTGAAAGACGAGTAAATGTTACTGATTGGCATAGTGTTTGCGAAGCTGGAATAATTGAGTCAATAACTAGGCAGATTTTACCCACGGTATCATCCATATTGTTGTTATTGTTTTTGACGAACCACCAATCGCCTAAAAAATCATGCAGTTTTTGAAAAATTCGAAAGAAATATTGTCCTAAAACTGAGTTTTTCGGACATATAATCCTTCTGCATGCAAGTGACAAACTAGTGGTAGTGGTTCGAATCCAAATATTTTCTACGAATATATCATCTTGAATTATATGAATTAAATGTTTTCGAGATAGATACTAAAGAACTTGACAGACGGACAACTTATAACCAAGATCAGGTTTTGGCTTTTCAAGAAATTTAGAGCTAAAAAAAAAGTGTTTATCGCAGAAGAAACTTAGGACTCTCTTCAGATAAATTTTTTTTTTCACTACCAATTGCTGGAGGTGGAGATTCGTGCAAAAAACGACTAGATTCACTAATGATGAATCAAATCTGTTGTAACATGCAGATCCGAACCTAAATGAAGGCTACCCGAGTGGATTTGTGATAATGTCATTAGTATGCACAAAACCTAGGAATTCTCTGTAACATGGGTCGAAATTTCAATCTTTGAAACTGGCAAACTACTCTAGGAACCGAATTCTTGTAGACAACGCTTATTTGCAATAAGAGAGCGCTTATGCTGATTCGCCTGATTCAATTTTTTTTCTTCGTTATCACACAAGTGACAGTACCTGTTATTGATATTCCTGTTTCAATACATCATTTGCCTTAATTTTGCCCGAGTTTTCGACAAAGTTTCACGTTGACAGCTCCACAAGTTCCTTAATTCGTAAGTTATATACAAAAATCACTTCACTTATAATCATGACCTCAAAGACAACAATAAGACGGTCAACTTCTTCACTAAATTGGTCCGATTCAGGCTTTGTCACCCATCCTTGTCTATATAATTCCAGATCACATAAAGCTCTTTGTTTAATTTCAGTGGCCCTGCAAATAGAGGCGCTTCGTACGCTTTTGTTGGCGTTGCTAGTGGCGTAGCAGAGGGCCCCGCAAACCCCGCAGTGCGGGGGGGCCCCGGCACTAAGGGGGCCCCAAGACAAACGAAAAGCTCTAAATGGGGCCCCAATAACTATTGAACTTGCCGATTCGCGACATTTTTCTCATGAAATAATGAACAGAACCTAAACAATGAATCTACAGTTATTATTCTTATTCTCGAAAAATAGAGACATATTACTAATTATATTCAAAACACATATAATGTTTACAGTACATAATTCGATTCGATATATCACTCAATCACATCCTGTGATTGATATAGTGTCAGGTTTTTCGGTATGTCTCTTCGAACCTCGCCACATGGACGCTTTATTGAGGGCTCGGCGGCCTATTTGACGTGTTGTTCTTCAGGCGGCTTGTGGCTCATTTGATATTGCAGAAATTATTGTCAATTCTCCAATCAGAATATTTTTGTGAAGAAGGGGAAAATATTATGACATTTTTTGATTTCCGTTTCCATTCTACTAGTGGGAGAAGCAAGTATAACAAGTGTTTGAATACGAAATCACGTTGTGAGTTCGTTAAGAATCAAAGACAAAGTTTTCAATAATCTAACTTTTTAAGTACCTTCGGTTTCAGGATAAAAATTTCATTGTAGTTGATAACAATAATAAATTTATTTCTGAAGTTGAAAAGTTACAAGAACAGTAACACAGAAGAAGTCAAAACAAAAGAGAATTACAAAGCAAAAAACTCATCAAATGAATACAAAGTTCATTATAGTTCTAGAAATAATTGCGTAGATTATTTATTCGTTAAGAAACGTCTCTCGTATTTTTTCATTCTCAATATTAAAAAAAACAGATTTCAAATGCGCAAATTAGAATGGGCAATTTGAAAATCTCATTATTCTATAAAGAAAATGCATTTTCTCCGCAATTTTTAATAATTTTAATAACACCATAATTTTGTGCTACGCCACTGGGCGTTGCCAAATTTGAAAACATATACCGCCATTGGCTGAAAATAAATTAGCTTTATCTTTTCTCTTCTATTGCTAAAGTTCTATTTTATCTTCATCAGTCCACGTGCATTAAAACCATTATGGCAACATTCAATATATTCCGTGTTGCTACAGCATCACGTGTTTCAACTGAGTGATAAACAGTTTTCAAATATGATTAGGTGAATGCTTCATATAGGAAGATGAAGAAGATGAAGTATCAAAAATGCATCGTTTTTCAACTAATATAAATAAGTGAGTTGGCAATATTTATATGAAGGACTGAGCTTTGAATGCAATATGTTTTTATATTTTCAGATCATAAATCTGACAAGAAAAAGTAGGAATGCAATAATTCATGCAAGAACATCTCCAAAATTATAGAATATGGTTTGAACATTTTATTTGTTTCTCATTTGTAAACGTCAGTTTCCAAAAACACAAAATTAAGAAAAAAAGTATATTTTATCAAGTCTAGCTTGTAAAACTGACAGTGAACTTGAAGAATTTTTACAAGTTATTAGTAGTATTATTTAAATTAGAAAATTTCGTTTCATTGTCATATATGTTGAAAATCATGGTAAAATTGTTATTTACAGTAACTTATATTTTTGATGATGAAAGAGTTGATACTGATGATGATGAACCATTTGTTGACTCAGGAACTGCTGAACCCGAGGACTGCAGAATATTTGTATTCTCCTTACTACCAAATAATTTGCCAGACATTTCGATTTTTTCGTTGACCGAATCATCGACATAACTCATCGCAATTGTGGTGCTCTTCCTCCCTCCTGCAAGCTCCAGTGCTAAAATATCTTCACCCGAATCCGCAATCATAGTGGCTCCAGCTCTGCGAAAAGAGTGGCCGGTGTATAACTCTGGATCTTTTAAACCTAAATATTGCGCTATTTGCTTTGCGACACCACCATTAGTGTTCTGGCCGGCATTAAGGGATATGCACTTTCCATGTCGGTATAACAAAAAAAAACTTAGGCTTTCTGGTCCAGGAGATTTACATATTTTATGTATGTAGGGCTTGAAGCTGCAGACTTCATCGGTTATGGTGAACCTTCTTGTTGTTGAATTTTTTGTTTGCCGCAATGTACAATAACGTATTTTTCCATAACTTCCACATCATTCATGTATAAGGAGAGAATTTCATCACATTGACAACATCCAGAAATCCCAAAGATTGTAACAATTTTCGCCAGCAACCACTGGTCATCATAGGAGTATGTGAAAGAAGTTGTTCAGCCTCTTCTTTACTTAATACCTTAGCCTTTTTTGTTGTATAACGCTCGCTTTACGTTTCAGAAACGCTATAACCTTTAGAAACCTGCAAATGATAACTAAACGTCATATTTTTTAAGGAAAATAAACTTGCAAATAGGGACATTTTCTTTCATTTCCAAGCAGCTTTTCAGTACAGACCATTTTGCCCATAAAGTATTAGGGCTGAATCTAGCTGATAGTTGATTCAAGTAGACCAACAAAACATCTTCAGTTACCCCAATCACACTATTCTTGTTTTGCCAATTTCTGAAGTCGTCGTATTCTTGCTCGTACCTTGATGCTGATTTTGCAGGTAATGAACCTGATGCTACACTCCTGGCTGCCTCAATAATTTCATTTGGTACATTCATTTTTGGCTCCGCCAAAACAAATGTATATAAAAATAAACAGATATGTTCATGGCTTACAATATTTGTGACAAATTATTGAGTTTTTTTTGGAATTCATCTAATCTTTTTACAAATGAGAAACAAATAAAATATAAAACAATACAAGCAAGGTAACGGGTTTTACTGATTCAAGGAGGTAACTGACGAGCCGCAGGCGAGTCAGTTATATTCTCCATTCGCCAGTAGAAACCCTCTTACCTTGCTAGTAAGTAATGTTATGTACCATTACTCCAGAGTCATACATAAGGATACAAATCATAGACCACCAACAGATGCAGTTCCAAGTTCCAATGAAGTTCTCCAATAAACCACTTCCTTCTACTTCTGCAATGCAAGAAAAATACGAAAGAGCAGATTTATTATATCTGAAAGTGGTGATGGTGAGCTAGTCACTGATAGCCCAAATGTCATTGCATCAGGTATGTTCAAAATGTCCACTATGAATAATTGATTCAGTTGAAGTTATTTCTGTTAGTATATCAAAATTGAAGTTCACTTTGTTTTCATTTGCATAGATATTCTGTCATAACCAACAATTGAATCAGACACACAAACAAGATCGCAGAATTTTGAGAAACATTATCCAATAGTAACACTTTCTTATCGAGATTGTGTCCAACCTTCATTGAATGGAGAAGGAGAAGTTACCTTGAGAAGAAGAAGAAGTAACACCAAGGAAGAAGAAATCGGTTAAGATTATTCAGCACGAAGAAAGACCACTTACCCAAGCTCTAAAAACAGTGTAGGTGTATCAGACACCCAAACAAGATAGCAGAATTTTCAGAAACATAGAAACTTTATCCATAAGTACCTAACACTTTCTTATCGAGATTGTGTCCAAACTTCATTGAATGGTTAAGAATATTCAGCAAGAAGAAAGACCACCTACCCAGGCTCTAAAAAACAGTGTAGGTTGAGGAAAATGTCTATGACTTTGAGGAGTGTTTAGGAGTTGTCTGATACCCCAGAGGTTCAAAGTTTGTGCGAAAACATGCATAAAACAACCTGAGATATGTTTCAAAGTGAAGGGTACAAGGGGCAGACGACAAAACAATGTCGCCATCATTATTGAAGAAAAGCTTGCTCAAAAAACGCCGTTGAATCCTGGCATGAATAGAAACATTTTCGAACGCATTTGTGAAAATGTAAATCAGGATATTGATCGCTGTTGCGTGTAGGTTTTTGCTGAAATGAACATAAAAGAAAACCTAAATTATGATAAGGGTCACAGAAAAATTATTGGCTTTGAAGATTTTGGTGAAGAAAAAAATTGAATAAAGCACTGCCAGGAAAGTTATAATTATTATGGTGGTGGGACTAAACCGTAAATGTATAAGTTGTTCATAGGTATGTTGGTTGATTGAGTTTTGATGAAAATTAAAATAAATCAATTGTTTATAAGTCACATTTCTTTTTCACGCAACCATATTGAAATAGAAAATTTCTGCCTACGGAAATATTCCACATGGCAAAAATTTCAGTTTTTAGTTTATGGTTGCGAGAAATCGTTCCGATATATGAAAACAGTAATAAAACAGAAGAAAAGTTGTTGGAGAATTTTTTTTGTCCAGCAAGAAATTCTTATATTCTACTGTTAGAAGATCAATGATTCATGAAAATCCATTTTAGTTACAATGTAATTCGGTTCCCTGCCGCAATCAGCTTCATAGCTCCCACTACTACAGGGTGAATCCAATAGTTACACCGCGGTGACGGAGAACCGAGACAACACGACGTCTAATGAAGTACAAATCTGAGTTAATCTCAGTATATTCTAATAATCCCTCCAGTTTTGGTTTAGTATTCCACCTACTTCGTTAGCATATTTCTGAGCAGTGAGTTCGCCCCATAAAATAAATCAGGTCCACATCGGAATGCTCAGCACAGAATAATGAAAACTACCGAAGGTTGACTTCGTTTGAGGATGAGTCTTTAAGAGTTTTGATATGGACAATTACATTATTCTGGAATACTTGATATGTTCATTTGGAAATTTGATTGTCAGTCATCAATATGTATTTTCGTGAAAATTCTGAAATAGCTGTCAGCTGAGATTCTCTAGTGCTTCTTGTTCTGTCTGAGATGTCAAATTATTACTTGGTGTATGCATTGATCAAATTTTGTTTCGTGAATTTGAGAATATGGGTAATGTTTCGACTTAACAACTGCAGGTGAAGCTTTCAACAAATTATGACCGATTCGTGGTTATATTTGACTATACTCTTCTTTTCAAACAAGACATAGGTGTTCTTGACATTTTCACTCACATGAATTTGGTTGAAAAGTATTCAGCGAATATTTATTTTGACACAATATTTTTAACCAATACGGAAATATGAAAACTGTCGTATTTTTTCCAATACTGATGGTGAGTTATCGGTACTTTCAACAGGAAAATTGATTGATTTACTTTTCTTTACATAGTGAAATCAGTTTCAATATCCAATGGACTGCTCCTTGGAATTTTTTGTTCAATCGAAGTTATCGTGTTTTTTACTCGACACTTATGGCCGGATAATTCTCTTATAAATTATTTTTTCCTTCTGCTCAAAGTTCGCTGCACTTCCATTTGAGAAACGATGAACTAATAAATTGAAGATTAAAGAAAGGTTCTTTGACATCTAAACGAAAAATAGATCTGAATGACAAATAAAACGGTGCCTACATGAAATATCCCTGGTCTAAAGTCATTCCAATCAAAAAGTGGCTAGTCCGCAAATTCGGACATTTCAATTCTGTGTTATAGATAGTTTTTATAGATTTTTTACAGTAAACCCAGTTTGTGCGCATTCAGAATCCAGAGCTCTTTCAACGTCAGGAGATCGCCAAAGCCAGTTGAACTGTTATAAGATTGGAGCATCGAGAAAGAGCAATAGTTGCTTGTCTGGTGGATTTTCTGCAAATTGAGAAAAATAACTAGAGTAAAACCCGGATAGTAATCGTATAATCTGAATGATTTTTATGAAAGTAGTTAGCCTTATTATTTGAGTTGAAATACTGTGGGTTTTTTCTGACCTAGCATTAGCAGATTTCACAGAATTTTTATTTTTGTGGGATAGATGCCCATGCATTTTCTTCACAAATTAAAAACAAAAAAGCAACTGATGATACTTTGATGCACACTCAATGAGTCAGTTTATTGATATGATAAAAATATAATCGAATTTATAACTACTCCAAAAGTTCTACAACGGCAAATACTAGCCTTCGAAACTTTTACATGTTTTTGAAGTTTCGAAGTTAGGTATTTTGAAAATGGGGCATTCATCTAACTGGGGCATCTATCCGGGTTCACCCTATGATTCTCAAAAAATCGCATAGAATACTATTCTCTTTCTGGTTGATAAAAGACGAAAAAAGGGAGCTTCCGACATTGAAGGTGACCTCACAGCATATTCCCAAAATCCAAGGTTTGGAAAAATATCGATTATTTTACCTATTTTTTCCAATTGTTCCTCAAATCCATTTGAATAAAAATAATAAAAATTATGCATATCTATATACCTATATATCCATATATCTGGACGCAGATACTCCAATCAACCCCATTCAAAATGCACAAAAACGAGACGCAAAAAAAAAACCAAATGTAACAGAATGTAAAGAAACAAATAACTCGAACCGGAGAATTATAACAGAGAACCTTCCAATCCAAATATTTGTTTCTACAATCTATGACTACGATTCATACAGAATTTCTCTTTGAATTTCCTGCTCAGAGAGTTTAGAGTCCAGGGTTTTTATATCCAGAGCGGAAAATAGTGATTTATGATACAAGTGCTGAAGGCATTGATATTCTTGCACGAGTTAAAAATTGAAGAATGAGTCACGAAGTTGTGATTTTTTTAATGAATGAGTGTTAAGGCGCCTACAGACGACTGGGCAAGCCTCGGCGAACGTCCGCTCGTTCCAACGTTGGCGTATCGAGAGCATGTAAAACATAGGCAAGTAAAAATGATATAGCGAGCCTAGGCCAGCGTTTCAGCGAATGTTGGTTCCATGGAGATAGGTTAGTTCATTCTCGATATATGTCATGTCAAGACATTTTCTATCTCGTCAGTATTATCGACTCAAGGGAACGCGAACGTTGAATAAGCGTGAAGAAAAATGATATACCTCTCTCCGAAAATATCTCAAAACCGTAAAAACTTCTTGCAGGTAGGTACTTTTTCAATGGGAATAGGATACCATACTCCCCTCAGTTTTAATATCTAGTAAAAATGGTGAAAAACACAACTTTCCTTTTTCAAATGGAATGATATCTCTTTTTGATTTCATGTTATAGAAATAGTAATAATTATATGATTTCCAAAAGTACATATACCAGGTGTTAAGAAAAAACGTACTTCTAATCTTTCACACAATGTGTTCCATATGACCACTTACCATATGCAAGAAGTAGGTGTACCGTTCTGTATACACGCACAGAGTGGTCAAAATTGGTGATACATGAACTACAACAGAAATGGGGATAATGACGAAAGTTGAAATTTCAATTATGGCTTATACTCGTATGTACGTACTCTTTCGAAAAGACTCATTATTAATAGAACATGAATTAAAGTCACATGTAGAGCCACATGAAACATCCATCCCCTAAGCGGAATGAAAAACCATTAATTTATGAAATTCCATCCAACTGCACATGAAGCTACAAATTATGAAAATCTGGAATGATGTATATTTGAAAAGCTTTTTTGTACAACATGAGATCAAGAAAAGATACTATTCGTATTTGTAACAAAGAAGTTGCTTGAGTATGTTGTCGTATATTACCAGTGAAAAAGAACCTCTACTAACTTTTTGACGTTTTTAGATATTCTCGAAATCTCGCTCAAAATCGAAGAGGTTTTTTCGAAATCGACAAAATATTGAAATTTTATTTTATTTTCAAAATGAATAAGGATATCATGTAGAAGTAATCACTAATGCAATTTTCGGAAAAATTTAGAACCAGCAGAAATCAAGCAATGCACTTTTTCCCTCGATTTCGACTGCCGTCGTGCATTCATTCTGGACGTTTCGCCAGTTCGAGTGTCTCGCATCTTCAGTTATATTTCAGGAGATGTTCTGCCTGATTATGAAGATCAGGCAAAATAATTAATCAGGCAGCTCAATTCAGCGAGAATATCGAGTGAAATATAACTCCTGAAGATGCGAGACAGTCGAACTGGCGAAACGTCGAGAATGAAGTCACGGATCTGGCATCTTCAAGAATTATATTTCAGGAGATGTCCTCCCTGAATTGAGCTGCCTGATGATGAAAATCGGGCAAACTAATTAATCAGACAGCTCCATTCAGTGAGAACATCTCGTGAATATAATTCCTGAAGATGTCAGACACTCAAACTGGCGGAACGTCGAGACTGAATCCACGACGACGGCCGAAATGCTCGAGAAGAAAGGTGATATTGAACTATGGCTGCAAAAGCCTGAACCAATTCAAAAAACAAAAAGTTTGGGTTTCTCTGTATACTAAATGTAGCGAACCAACAAACTAACATTATACATCAATGTATCATTGTTATTTCAAATTCAGAAATTATCCTACAACCAATTGAGGATTCAACAGTCGATATGACGTACTTTACAAAACACCAAAAATAACCAAATTCCTTGACATACCTAATACAAGATTAAAACTAAATAATATAAAATCCCGAATATGTCCCGCGAGTCGTGTTTACTGGCAAGTTTCGAAAATTCCCTTTGATGTGTGTCATAAATTCGCCTTCTAGACGAATCCCGGCCAACGCCAGCGTTCGCCTTGCCCTGCCATATGTTTTGCATACACACGATGCGCCAACGTTGGAACGAGCGAACGTTGGCCGAGACTTGCCATGTCGCCTGTAGCCGCTCGAACCCTGGCCAACGCCAGCGTTCACCTTGCCCTGCCATATGTTTTGCATACACACGATGCGCCAACGTTGGAACGAGCGAACGTTGGCCGAGACTTGCCATGTCGCCTGTAGCCACTCGAACCCTGGCCAACGCCAGCGTTCACCTTGCCTTGCCATTTGATTTGCATACACACGATGCGCCAACGTTGGAACGAGCGGACGATGGCCGAGGCTTGCCCAGTCGTCTGTAGGCGCCTTTAGAATGAGCCCTCTGTACAAGTATCATACATCAATTCATCTAATTTATTTCTATATTTCTTTATCGAAATTGATATAGCATGAAACATTATTGTTTATTGTTTATTGATTTCTGCATTGATTAATATTGATTCCCAGAACTGTTTTTGTCTCATACATTTGACAGATGTTGAATGAATCTGTGGCCACTTGCCACTACACTGAATTCGGAACTAATCAGATGCGCGCGCATTATAAGAGCTTGCAGTTGTGATGCGTGCGCATCTGATTTTTGACTCAGGACTCAAATCAGGTCCGGCTTCAGTGTATTGGCAATTCTTTTTTTTCTACGAGATGTGACAGAGTGAACGAATTTGACACATAATTGGAGAAATTAATATTCTCGACCTTGTTAGGCATAAAACATAATATCTTAGATTATAAGCTGCAATTCATTCATGTTCAGGAAAATATCCACTATAAGTTTTTGTTGAACAAAACCTATATTCGAACTGGAGTCATCAGTCTCTTCGGGGTATCAAGAAACGAAGTGGGTGACTTCATACCAACATAAAGCAGTTCTATCCTTCCAGAATGCTTAGCCCCGAATAATGGGGGTGTATTGTCCTTATAATCCTGGAGTACGCAGGAGCCTAAAGCCCTTCGTCGGAGATATATTGTTTAAGGGCTTAACAAGTTGGAGAATTGTTATTATCACCTTTAAGGATGAGAAATGTTTAAGGGACAAAGCCTCGCCATAATCTCCCGGGTATAAATTACTCCAATATTCGATTTTCCTTCAGTGATGAATTGGATCTCCAATGGGTGGACCATGATTTAGGAAGTAGTTATATTAAATTCTGTGATGAATTATGTTTTTCTCGATTCATGTTTGACTTCGGAGGAAAGTATTTCTTCTCACAATAGATTCAGGAAAATTTCCTTTAATTCTTCTACATTTAAATTTTTCCGAATATTCCAAAGAACATTTGGTTCTTTCTAAATTCATCAAAACTGACAATCACATCAAAAAAATTTGTATCATGTGTCCCGAATTCGTAGTTCAGTAAGGGATTTCAGAAACTTCCTGAACTAGAACAAGATGAATGTATAACTATTTTTTTTCCTGATATTTGTGAGAATTATATAGGTGAAAACCGCAATGTTATGAGTAGTTCCGATGATTTCGAGATATCAGAGAAAATAAGACGTGTAATAAAAAGTTCTCATGATTTCTTTCTTTCTTGACCTATAAAAATGAAACAAAAAAAAAGACACAAACCGTTTTCGTAAATTTTATTCGCATTTTGGTTTTTTTTCCAAAACAATCATTTCTGAAGTCACGTGAAAAAATTCCTTTTCAATGTGGACCATATCAATTATGGTGAAAAATGGAATTCCTTTTTTCTTTTTTCAAAAATATATGAACTGATCTATAAATTATTCTGATGACCCCTCTCTTACTTGACCTATAAAAATTAAACAAGAACAAGACACAGGCAGTTTTCAAATATTTTTATTGGCATTCCGTTTTTTTTTTTCAAAACAATTATTTCTGAAGTTATGTAGAAAAATTCCTTCTCAATGTGGACCATATCAATTTTGGTGGAAAATGGAATTCCTTTTTTCTATTTCAAAAATATATAAACTGATCTATAAATTATTAGTCATGAAGAATTCATCACACGACAAATCAACTTAGTGCCAATCCATGATGATCATCAGACAACAAAATTGAGACTGTGGTACCTTCTTGGCGTGATTTGTTTTGATTTGATAAAACTGAATGAATGAGAGAAAAAAATTCGTTAAAGACATTACCACAAGAATTCATTCGACAGAGGTTTATGAATTATTCAAGAAGCTCAGAAGCAATATTCTACATCAGAATGATTTGCAGTCATTCATTTCAAGACGAATTTGTGGAAAGCTTACTTATTGTATTTTAGTAAAAAAGTTGGTGCCAACAATAGGCACAATAGTTATGACAGAAGTGGGAGTAGGCCTTGTAGTATGATGTATCGCATTATTAGACTATCACTCTATTTTCTTTCAGTGTTTTCTAAGGAACAAAACATGAATGTGGATATACAAGCACTCGTCTGTCGTGTTGAATCAGTCTCACATCAGTTACAGCTGTGAGCCATTCATCTCTTCACGTCAGTACGAAGAATAACAAAGACGTTCCTAATTAGCACCATTTCTCATATGAGCTATGTCCGGGAGAGGACATCCACATCACATGGAATCTATAGAAATGCAGTGCATACCTTCTAGGAGTATTTCTGCAACCGTTGAAGATGTAGTTTTATAATTTCATGATACATTCGAAGATGTTTCCAGTTTTTTTATTTCATGTTAATCTTTGGAAATCACAAAGTGATTTTGAAATTATTATGTCTTGGAAGATATTGTGTATCTTGTTAGCCTCTTATAATATTTTTAAGATGAAAACTATACTTGATAGGTATTTTCGAAGATATTGTGTATCTTATTAACCCTCGTGTTAACCTCTAATAATATTTTCAAGATGAAAATTATACTTGATAGATATTTCTACATAGATTTCATAGGAGTAGGTTAAAACATTTTCTGGGTCATCGTTTTCGACTGAAACTCAAACTATTAGTTTTATTGATGGAATACTTCATATTTCATTTCATCCTCAAATTGAATTGATTGAAGTAATCCCCGCATATAATATTTGGTTCAAATTCGAACTATATTCTCAAATTTGACTGCAAAAAAAGAGCAAGAACATTAACAAAAATACCAATTCTAACAGTTTGTGAAATTCACAATTTCAAAATTGCTTTCCACGTTGAATATGCAATTTAAATTGAGAAAACAAGGAACAGACTGAATCATCGTTCCTTGCTAAAATTCATATAACTGGAATCATACTTTGTCGATCCCTGAAAAAAACAGAATTAGGAAATTTTTGTTTTGCTTAGAAAGTTTTCTTTTACTCAGACGTTGCTACAAATCAATTTATATAAGTTGTATACGCTTTAAATTAAATATTTTCAAATAAAATGAATACATTTCACGAATTTCGGTACATTTGAGTTACAGAATTATTACAAAACTCAAAATAAATTCACCTAGATATAAGATACAGAATAATCCAAATCATATTGTTTTTGCAATTCATTCAGAAGGCATCGACAGTTAATGACCAGATGGGATCATTAGACAGAACCATAATTGAAAAAAAATGTAAGAGCGATAGTAAAAGGTGTTTTTCTTTATGACATTCTATTTGAATGAATTAATGAGTGGACGAAAAAGATATAAAAAAAAAATTATCACGTCCAAATATTGGGCATATTGAGTCATGACCGCTGCATACGAAAAATAACAAGAGATTTTCCGCAATTTCGTCAGTACACAATTAAAAAAGAGATAGTATTCGAGGTTGTATATCACAAGAAACATATGTTCAATGAAGATGCTCTTCAGTAAAGAATTTTATGGTAAACAGTACAGGAGGCACATCTCTCACAATCTGTTAGCATACCCCCAATTATGTTTTCTGACATAACTAACTCTTAATCTATTTGAAAAGGCCATATGCTTCATAGACAGGTCACTTTTTGATTCTTTAATCAATCTCTTTATTGCTGCTTTACGATATTACTAGATATAAGAGACCTATTATTTCAGGAGCACCGTATATATTTTGCACTGTTAGGAATTGATTGTACTTTTCATTTTATCAATCTTTTTCTCATGAGAAAAGTCTTGAATCCTTAGTGATCTCTATTATTTTCAAAATTTATTGTAAGTGCACTGAGTAAGACATATAACAGATATTCGAGGAAATATCTATTTTGTGAACGCATAGACTCACAATCATTTGGGGATTCATCATTCATCATTTCCAAAAGTAGCATTCCTGATTGGTTGTGTAGTATCATTTGAATTTGAAATTTCTGTAAAAGACTTTTAGACTCTTGGACTCACCAACTGACAATATAAAATTTAGATTTTTCAAATACCAATTTATTGTTTATTCGTGCACTTTCGTTCGCACGTAGCACTTTCAGAAAATGATAAGAATTCTCACTTCAGTGGAGTATGGAGATATACGGCTGCAGCCTTCCCCCCCACCCGATTCATTGTTGTTAAAAAAATTGAGTCTTATTGAGTTCAGTTGAAAACTCATTGCTTTTCAGGGCACTGAAAAATAAAAGAGAAAAACATGAATATCACAATTTCAATAGTTACATCTCCACTTCCTTTAGTATTGCAAAGTTCAGGTTTGATTCTTTGATGATTATCATAATAGTTCTTCAACATGGAACGCGATTTGAAAGACATCCAAATTCGAACAAGTAACTCAAAAAATACAACTTCAAATGAACAAATCCAGAGAGAAAGTTTTCGAAACTTAGATCGCAGAAATATGAGACTACTCGATTCTTATGAATATGTGGCGAACTCAGTAGAGGTAAAAACTGTAGTTTTTCGGTTCAGATCTTTCCAAAAGTGCAACTTGTCTGGACGACTTCTAGACATTTGTGAAACAGTTCATTTCAACGAATATAATGCGAAAAAAATTCACTTTATTTGAGGTCTCACATTGTTGGACTAACAATAAAAATAAACGGATTGAAAATTTCCAAATGGTATTGTTGTGTTTAACTGAAAAGAATAACTTCTTCCTTTTTATCTAGTCGAATTCATCCGATAAGTCTGATATTGTGGTATTCCTATTTGTTGGCAACAATGTACACACGTTACAAGGAATTTCAGAGCGGTTCCCTTACAATCGTGAGCTGTGAGAAACAGACCGGCATAATAAGGGTCTTTTCCGCCTATTCAGTTTTCTATAGCCTTCTAAATCCGCTGTCACTTGTATGAATCGTCCGCGTATTAATCTAGCTTTGCGCCTTGAGCCTCTTGACGATTTCCAATAAACGGCACGGCCAAATTGGCGGAGTGAGAAATGGCTGTCATTTTTCACAATTCGAGTTTTTGTTGGTATTATTGGAGTGATGAAGATTTATGTGATTGCCGCACGTTACAATTCGGTTAAATGAATTGGAAAAACCGGGACAGCTGCATCTGAAGAGACATTTTCTCTGGTGGAGCGTAGCGTACGATGTGGCTGATGAAATTTAAGGGTATAGATCAGGAATTCATTTCGCCATTATTGATTTTATTCGTGAAGATGGAACCGATTATCTCTTCAGAGGTTAGGACTTTGCGAAATGGTTTTTCTGAAAAAAACAGGAACATAGTATAAGAAAGAATATTATTTCAATTTTAAATCTTTTTCAAGTTATGCCAGATTATGCCTAAGAAATAGCCCGAATGCCTTTGTTTTCAACCCATCAAAATCCATTAAGTTAATTTTCCTTCAGTAGACAAGAAATTGCTCCAATAGTCATGCTTGAAAAAAATAATCTGATTAAGAACAAAGATGAAACTAATTTACTTCTGTTTCAGTCGACAAATTCTTTCAAGATACCACCCATAGATCTCGTGCTGCATCCAGATAAAAAATATTCAATATCATAATCGACTAAATTTCTAGGTCTACATATTGATGAAGAACTCAAACGGAACCATCACAATGGATAGCTTGGATTCAAACTAGGACAGTCCATGAAGTCGATGAAAATAATCTCAAAATATGTAAATAACAGTGTACACATCATGCAACTATCGAATCTAAGTTGAGATTTGGTATTTAATTTTGTGGATCAGAAGAATAATCTGCAGATTAGGGCTCGGAATCATATTCGAATAATTCGAATATTCGACTATTCAAAATTCGAATTCTCCGTCATCAGATAAATTCGAATAGTCGAATTATTCGAAGTACTATTCGAATAAACAAATTATTCAAAAGTTATTCGAATATTTTTATTGGTGAAATCATTCGAATATTCGTATTATTTCAATGGTCAGCGTGTGTTAGAATGTGCGACTGTGTAACATATGTGGAGAAAATAGGAGCAACGAGAGGGATGCCCCCAGCTGTGATGGTTGCTATTAGTAAAAGAGCTCAGCAATCTTCGAATAGAATAGAAAGTGGGAATGCAAACAAATGAAAAAATTTACCAGATCTAGGTACGAACAGATTCAGAAGAAGGCACAAATATAGGTACTGACATTATTGGATATATATTGTTGTGGATATTTCAATTGAATATTGTAATATGAATCACAAATCAAATTTCATTCAAATATTCAACTTGCTCCATTCGTCGAACGAACTTTCCAATAGTCATTTATTTCAATATTTCATTTCATATTGAAATTCAGAAAATTTGTGGTTTCTAAATATCTGATATCTATAGACAAACAGGCATTTATTCGAATTGTCTGCTTTATTCGAATTCGTTCGAATATTCGAACGAATTCGAATAAATTCGAATATTCGAACGAATTCGAATATTCGATCAAATTCGAATATTCGAATTTATTCGAATATTCGAATAGGAGGACAAACGAATATTCGAATAAGTTCATCTCTGAAATTCCGAGCCCTACTGCAGATTGGGGTATGACAAATCTTGTCGTAGTTTATTCAAATATAAAGGGGCCTTAACAATGTATGGACTCTATACTATATGCAATAATGCCCTCTGTTTCTGCATGAAAATACCCATTTTGCATGAAAAAAAAAACAATTGTTCAGACAACACGAGAATTGAAGGAAAAACGTAATGAAACAGGAAAATTAGGTTACAGTCTTATCAATTGCAAATTGACAACAACACAGAAGCAGATGGAATATAGATTCCTAAAAACACTTGAATAGTGAAATTCAAATGGAATCTGACTTCGCATCATTCAAGCAAAAATATTTTTTTTGGTGAGGAGCCCTACTGTATGGGAAATTTCATTGTTCAAGGGTAATGTAAGTTCAGAGTAAAGATTAAGATATTGACACTACTCTCATTCATAGTTTTCCATACTATTTATATATGAAATAGTTGGAAATAAAGATAAATATTATACATGTTAATGAAATATTCAACAGAAACAGTGACAAAAACAGATTCATAAAAGACGTTGGGAATGTATTTCCTTCATCTAGATACATGCTCAACCTAGGAGTGATTCGATTAGTTGATATTCTTATTTATAGATTATTCCTTTTCTCGTCACAAGCTGCATCAATTCTTCCTGGAATTCAAATGCAATTCATATTTCTGAGAATTGATGTTATTAGCAGGGTTCGACCGATATATATCGCCGATATTTATCCTGATATATATCATGATATATATCGATATTTATAAGGATTGATATATATCAAGGATATTTATTAATTTACCAGAATTTGCGACTGTGTGTAAAAATTTCATAATCAATCGCGATTCAAGAGCACACCAATGTCACCAATGTATACCGTTTGTACGCTCGAAGAAGCAACGTATTTTCGGGAAATCCAGATGGTGATGTTATAACTGCTCCGTAAAATCGTCATTGCACTATTCATTGTGCTCTTGTTTTTTTTTTTTTAATTTTTGAACAGAAAGCACGGTGCCGTATACAGCTGAAGTTTGCAGTATGTAATAGTAATTTGAGATTGATATGGGATGAGGCCACTGCATCTACACAGGAAATTTTTAATAATCCGGATAACGAACTTTTTATAAATTTATCAACTAACTGTTTTTTGTTGTTTTATGTTTTTTAGAATCTTGATTAGTTTTTTTAATAAATTTGGTAAATGAACTTCTAAATACGTTTGATTTATTGACTTCTTTGAAGAAAAATTTGAAAAATTGCTCGTAAAAATAAATATCAGAAAGTTGATATATATCGGATATATATCGATATATATCCGATATTTTTATATTTATATAAATATCATGATATTTTCGAACCCTGGTTATTAGACTCTATTCAGCATCATGTTTTTGAAATATGGACAAATTAAGAATTATAATCATCAAAATGAGAACAATTGTCAATTCATAGGCTCTCAGATCTTTGATTATGAGACTGGAGAAATTAAATCAGATTTTATCAGTGAGAGAAGGGATATACCTTATTTGGCATCTTCAGGGTCCCATATGCGGCAGAGACAAAATCCTCATAGGAAACTTCTAATTTTCAAGCACATATTTCATAGCACTAGTGAGTGACGACATCTATTAGCATCAAAAGAGAAGTTTCCCATTCCAGTCACATTCTAAAAAAAACTTATGTATGTTTCAAAGATTTCGGTGTGGCCTTCGTAAGGGCATGGAATTTTTGATTTCTCGATTTGTTATGTTTTTATTAGCATATGTATGACAAAAATGTGAGGTGAAACTAGTTTTTCCGCAAATTGTCGATATTTGTTATTGTATATCGCAAAAAATTCCAGGAATCGGAAACAAATATGGAGAAGATATTATTTTCCAATATTCTATCACTTCATTCTATTCAGATCTCTTATCATTGTTTTCTCTATGAGATTATGAAGTATTCGAGGTATTTTATACCTAATTACCTATTACTGTCCTGTATCCAAATAATATTTTTAATTCGTGACACAGTTTAATTCTTCCATTATTAATGAAACTCAAAAAACTAAAAGGACTACCTGGAAAGCAGTTTTTACAGAATCAAGGAAATATCCATAATTATTTACGACGGAATGTTGCATATTCAAATTATTCTCATGAGTGATGTGATTGGGTAAGTTCTGCTACATATAGTTTATAAGTTTGTCATTATACACATTCATCCTATTCTAAATACGTTCACAATTACAATTTTTTTTCAAGATCACCTCTCAAGGATGAGAGAGCGTAAAGGACAGATGCCTAGCTGATGCTAACTTCTGAATACTGCGACTTACTCTTAGAGCTTCAACACAAAACTAACACACAATTTCATTGGTATTCCAATGGTATTAGTTCATTATTTTAAGAAATATTGACTTAAATTGCAAAAAAATTTAACTTAAATGAGATTTTGTGATGAGAATGTATTAATTATTAATATGATTTCAAGACTATCTATACAATGTATGGCCCCCACGGGCATTAATAAAAACTTTGCTCACTACACACGTGGTTGTTGAACATTTCTTGAGGAATCTGGTTCCATAAACGGAACAGAAGCTTTCTCAGATCATTTAAGGATTCTGGGGTAGATTGATGATTATCGAATCTTCTTCGGAGCATATCCCATACATGTTCTATGCAATTCAAATCTGGTGAGTGCGGAGTCATTGGTAAATGTGGAATACCAAGCTCCTCGGGCTCATTCTCAACTATGGCTTCACGGTCTAGCGTTATCGTCTAGAAATTGAAAACTTTCATCAATAGCAGCGTGAAAATTTGGCAAAATATTGTCAATGACATGCTCCTTATAATGTAGGGCGGTCATATTTCCAGGATAAATGTGTAGATCTGTGCGCCCGTTGGAACATATCCCGGCTCATACCTTCATAACACGATCTGAGCAGGTGTTGTTTTTCGTTGCCCATCAAGCCTTTGTCTTTTCAACACAGAACCTGTCTCCCTGAACCTATTCAAAAGTCGAGATATCACACTTTGGCTAACTTGGATCCTATCCGCTACAACAACCTGAGTTAGGCCACCTTGTAGCATTCCGATTGTTCTATTAACCTCAGTGTTCATTAATTTACGTCTTCACATTTTCAGAAAAATGGTTTGGTAAATTCCATTTCAAAATAAACACATTCATGAAGCATATGCAAAAAACCAAACATAAAAAGGCGACCAGATTGACGAAATGTCTCATACTGATTTTTATTTGATCGATTCAAGTTGTTATTGAGTTTTGAATAATTTTACAGCGATTTTCAAAACGATTGAATACGGTATCCCTAACTCTTGTTGTGCAGTATTTTTCTCAATGAATAAATTTTTAAATCCTCTCATTGTTCTCACTTCTTCTTTCTCCAAAGTTTTGTTATTTATGGCAATCAATTATAAATTCTAATTACACAATCAGGATCTATGAAAGAATATACGAAAGTATATTCAAAATTCCCGCTTAAATATTTTTGGAAATTCCCGATGTTCTATCACAATTCCTGTCATATAAGGTGACCAATTTCTTGCTTTAGATTAGTAGGGAGCTTTCATTTCTTGCATATCAGTGTTTTGTGATTCTTCATATCAGGATGCGAGAAGAAGTAGATTATTACATTTGATCGTGAAGTTTTCTTCAGAAAATGCCATATATGTCACATTATGTGTCAACTCAGTAGAAGAAATAAAGGATTCCATACCCCATAAAATCCGTGCGTGGTCCCCCTCACTAAACGAAAGCCTCATTCGGAATCCGTTACACCCCATAAACCAGCGATATGGTAACCTATAAATCCCACACTTATCCTGTCGAAAAAAATGTTCAGTGACAGACCGAAGTACCCTCTTCCCCTGAGTGCTCGTCGATGTGACAGCTCCCTGTCAACTGGGAAGTTTTGCGGCCTCGAAATATGAGAAATTACTGACGGCGATTCTGATTGAGGCGATGGGTTGTTTTGTTTGTCATGTCGCCAGGTAACACGAGTAGGCTTGAAAAGTGGACGGAGCCGGGCCGATGGCCTAATTGACAGGGACAAGCCAGCCAGCCGGATGTTATACGGGCCAGTTGGCGGATGACGGCGGCTCGTTTTGAGCCATCCGTCATGTCTTCTTTGCGGCCGGTAGGGGACTTTTTTAGGAAGGCAGGGTCGAATTCCGAATATTCGATTTGAAAGATTCTAGCCAGGTTAACCTTCGAGCTTGCTTGCCATCTAATTTTACGTGAGTAGGCGCTTGTGGTAATTTTTTGGACAAGTTTTCGTGATGTTAAATTCAGTTTTTTCACGATTATATGGAAAACCCATTCGAAACTCATGGAAAATGATAACTGATTTCGATTGAGAATAATTGAAGCCCAATTTTTTGCATTGACAACAAAAAAATCATCGATATTCTCACGTAACAAATCAAGGTATTGTCTTGTTAATTGAGCCATTTCTATTTCCTTCTACATGGTAAATTATTTTATTTTTTCCTATAAAGTTTCAAAGTTTCTCGTTCTTCTCTAGATTCCTCTGAAGTATTTCCCGCTTCGGTTGAACTATCTAAAATATTTTGTTCAATTTCTTCTACCAACAACTAACTCACTCAATGGCACATTGTCGAAATCTTCGTAATCTGCTTTTGTACGCCTTATTATTAGGCGTTTCTGGAGAACTGGGCATATTTGAAATCTAAAAATTGGAATTATGTTTTGTTCGACATCATCTAACGATCTGAAATATTCTTGGAGCCTGACCACTCTAAGTTATACAGGGAGAGAAAAAAAATTTCAAAAACTATTGTTTTCAAATTTGATAGAGCATAAAACTCAAATCGTTGCATTCGTCAAAATACTTTCCATGTTATCGACAAAACACTGAAGAAAAAAGGGAGATATGGGTATTCGGTATTATGTTTGTTATTCCAAACCTAGATATCGTAAGCACAAACCGTTTCCACATTTTTGAAGGCTAAGTCTGTGGAAATATTGTACATTATCAGCATTTTGAATAACCCGTCACAGGGTGTTCCAATTGTTGGTTCAAAAATTGGAATCATGATTGACTCATAACTTTAGTTTTTTTAAATTAGAACCCTATTTTTTTATAATTGCATTGGATTTTGCGAAGAAAAATGATAATAATGTATCAACATGTTGATGCTCCTAAAATTGATAATTCTTGAGGTTTTTAGGATTTTCAGATTTCATGTCATACATAGCGTCAAATTCATGAAATCTGTTCCATATCAACAGTGATGAATGAATTCAGAAAAGAGGTATTCACTAGTGAGTTATTTGAACAATTTATCTTCCATGACCAAGGTCATTGATGATGTGAAACAGATGCTATGAATTTGACGGTACGTACGACATGAAATAAGGAAATCCCGAATAACTCAAGAATTATTAATTTAAGGTACATTATCATGTTGGAACATTATCATCATTTTTCTTCTCACAATCTAACGCAATTGTGAAAAATTAGGTTCTAATTTTAAAAACGAATGTTATGGGGCATTCCCAATTTGAACCAACATTTGGAACACCCTGTGAAGGGTCTTTCAAATTTCTGAAAAAGAACAATATTTCCACAGTCTCCGCCTTCTAAAATGTGAAAACGGTTTGTGCTTGTGATATCTAGGTAAGGAATAACAAATATAATACCGAATACACTCATCTCCCTTTTTTCTTCAGTTTTTTCTCGATATTTTGGAAAGTATTTTTGACGAATGCAACGATTTGGGTACGAATGTGGTCAGAATTGCATACTCTATCAGATTCGAAAACAAAAAACAGAAAAAAAAAATTTATTTTTTTTCTCTCCTTGTATAACTAAAAGTGGTCAGGGTCCAAGAATATTTTAGATCGGTAGATAATGTCAAAGAATAACATAATCCCAATTTTCAGATTTCAAATAGGTCCAGTTCTCCAGAAACTCCTTATAGGCCGTCGAACTTGGTGCACCCTGTATATTCCTAAGAACTGCAGTCTTAGGTACGAATAATATTTTGTGTTTCATGGGAGCTAAAACACTATTATCTCGCGTTCTCAAACAGCATGCCTCACATAAATTTGCCCATTCTTAACCTGGGATAAGTTGCATTAATACTCTGATTCTTATGTCATAAAACAGGTAGTTTTGTTTAATTGAGTCAACGATTTCCAAGATTGATACTTAGTATCAATAGAAGTCAAATGAAAATCAGAATTCTTTGTAATGGCTCTGGACAGTCAGTTCAATTTAAGAAACATATTGCTGAAAGAAAGAAGTTCATTGCTACTTTTTTCGAGGAATATTCTACGAGATATAACTGTTAGCAGAACAATTCATGCTTAAAAAAAAATTATGAGCCATGGGAGCTTGAATATAAGAATATGCATCATTTACATTCGCTGAATATAATTTTCGATAATTTTTTTCGAATATTAATTAAAAAGAATAAATATATTCATAAAATACGAAAGGAAAAATGTTGCCACTAGCAAGCAATGAACAAAAACAGTCAGCGTTTCCGAAGTTACATGAGAAATAATGGGCCAATACTGCCCTGTAAGCCGACCGACATCCACCTCGACACTCTGAAGAGGGTTTCCGAGCTTGTCACACGGTAGCACCACATAATAATAGTGATTTGACGCCGCTCCGATTACAAAATGCACGGCAAAGAAAGCTACTTTAAACACCATGACTAGTACTCTTTTATGTTGGTGAGATCTGAAAAGATTGACGAGTTGCACTCATTCTGAATGCTCTTTGTTGGTAGTTTTTTCCCCGGCGGATTGTGCTTTCAACTGGAAAGTCCATTAAATTTAATCTGCTTCGGATATGCCCAATAATTACGAGATTGGTTATGTTCACAGTCTGACACTTTGATCTTCGATCACGGAATTGTTTCTTGCGGTGATATTTCATTGTTCAACTGTTCTTTCTTCTATGGAAAATTCAGTTTGTCTTCTTGAAGCTCGTCACTTTTTCGTGCGATGTTTTTGTCTTTTCATCATTGTGAAAAAACAAGACTAATCTAGTTAGTGGTAGAGAAACTTTCTTGAAATCAAAAACATGTTCTTTTGAAGATTCCACACATTCCAAATGCGACGTGCGACGATATTCAGAAATAACTGCTACGAGCATAATATAATATGATATAATTCAAACATTTCACTTTCATAAAAGTCCCAGACTTTATTCAAAAAAATTTTCATGATTCAGTTGTTGACATCTCTCAAAAATAAGTTCATTGCTCGAAATAAACGACCACTAGTTTTTTTACTGCTTATAATGAAAATAACGAGTTATTTTTCTGGGAATATGACATACATATATATTGAGGGCTCCAATGGTAATGTAAAAGTTATGAAAGAAGTCATAAACCTTTCTGTAATTTTTCTCAAATGTATAAGAATTGGAAATTGAATGAGAAAAAATTTCAACAATTCGTCCACCCGCTCAAACGTTTTCCGCACCCTCTCAATATTTCTTGATTGGTGGATTTCCTTATTCATTCTGGAGCAGAATTCTGCCAATACGTTGCTCAATAAATTCTTGAGTTGGAATACCTAAACCTGGAATACATACTTTGCATGAAATCATAGAGATTCTTATGAAAATGCCAACATAATACATCATATTAGATACCCAACTTATTTTATTATGCTCTTAGCTAATAGAGTTTCCATTTGGAATTTTCGTCTTGTTTTGAATCCCAAGCTACCGAAGTCATGCTCTATGAGCGAAAAATCGGAGGATCTGGGCAGCCATTGCAAAGGATTCACATGGGTTTCCTCAAGAAAGTTAAAAGTAACTCTGGCAGTATGAGGTTGAGCATTATCTTGCTGAAATATTCAATTCATAAGCATCTTCAGGTGAGAGAGAACATATAACTTCACTATGTCTTGCAGGTAACGCATTTCTGTAATGTTACTTCGAATGAAGGCTAAAAGTGACGTTCTTGCATGTGCAATACAACCATAACGCTTACTCAGCAAAATGAGGTTCCCCGCGACGTCACTTATCCCTTTTTCGGCCATCATGTGCACCCGAAATGAATCGATATTCATCGTAAAAGACGATCTGATACCATTCCACATTCTAATGTTTTCGTTCTTTGCACAACTTTAATTGTTGTCGGCTATGCTCAACTGTGAGAGGTGACTCAAGATGAGGGAGATAATGAGCAGTCCAAAAGACTTTAAACGGCGGTGAACCGTTCGAGCTGATTGAGAATGGCCTTGTTATCAGCCAAAGATCGAGTTTTCGGAAATTAGTCTAAGGCGTTGATCTTGAACTTCATTTTTGCCCTTTTGACGTACGGTACATACTTATCTTGTATTTCAGGCATCGATAACATATGATAACAGTTGTTTTATTTCTGTTCATATGGTAAGTATGAACAGCTAGTTTGTTGTAAAATTAAAAGAATTAGCAAAAATCGACTACAATATCTGAGTGAAAAAAATGTTTGAAAGCAGAAACGAATTTCACGAATTTTTCTTCTGATTTTATTCATATATTCTTTGCCCTACTATCTTTGTTTTAGCAAAAATGAGTGGGAATTTAAGAAGCTCATGCTGGCTGCTGCAGTTTCTCCGTCTGTAAATATATTTCTTATCTGATGGTAGTTATGAGTAAAGGTAAAAGCTACTTTTCTTCAAAAGCGAAGAATTTAGAAGAACCTTTTTCAATTATCTAGTGTCATCCTGTGTTTGACTACTTGAAAAAATTCCCTACATAACCAACTCATCATCAGATGAAATTCACAGAGTGGGTCTCGTTAAGGATGTTCACTAAGTCCGTTTTTCAGCGACCAACAAAAATCTATTATATTCTTAGAACGCAGCGAAAATGGAGGCAATTGTCGGCTACCTATTCACAGCCTTTCGGCCCGACAATTAAACTCTCACGTACGAACGGTTTTGAAGGCTTTGAAGTGGGATTTCGTCCCAATTTACTACGGAACGGCGGAATTGTTTGTGGAAAACTCGACGCAAAATGGGCAAATAAGAGTGGGCCACTTCAGTATTTGTTGAACACACTTTGGTTATTTCGGCAAATTGTTGGTAGTCAAGAGCGAAATGCCGACAATATAATGGTACGTTATTTGCGTTGTTTGAGTTTGCGACAGAGATTTGCTCGAGAATATCTGTAAAATTTCTCATTAAAATTTTCAGGGTTTTCTGCTTTCTTGTATGTATTTTTTGTACAGAAAACTTATATGCAATTTATAAATGATTTTGTTAGACGATTATGTTTGTAATCAAGACACTGTCTACGATGACCATCGTTTCGTGAAATTTTTCAGTATAATGAAAATAAAAACATCGTCAAAACCTTCTTACTCTTGTTCATGGGACGAATGACACTTTCTATCAGCTCCTGAAGCGCGTCAATTGTTGAAATATTTTCGTTAAATAAAAATTGTCTGTCACTCAACAATGTATTCTTTCCAAAGTAAGTTATCAGTCCCTCTTTCAGAAACTTTTCAAAAACTTCAGCAACTGGTTCTCCACTAAAATTGGACGGTAATGAGTCATTTTAGATTTATTTCGCGCTTTAAAAACGTTACATGTGATTGTTTTGACTGTATCGGTACAATGTACAATATATTTTGAAAAACACATATACAGGGTGGCCATTTGAAAACGAAACAGACGAGATTGCAAACGAAATAAATTTTTTCGATAGAACTGCTCGGACAGGTCGCTTTCTGTTTCAAGGGGGACAACTTAAGATGTAGGTTACAGACGCAAAGCGCTTCAACCCTTGCTACTACAACCCTCACCCCCAATTTTTGAATAGGGCAGATGGGGTGAGTGATACCTCATTTGAAAGGTATTTTCATACTGATTTCAGCACAGTAATTGTTTTTTCATTTTATGCATTAGTTCTCGAAATATTCTTGACTAAGCATTTGAAAATGAAGTGGTGTTTTCATGGCACTTGTAGTGTTTTTTTGTGAAAAACCCTTCAAATGAGGCATCACTCACCCCATCTTCCCTATTCAAAAATTGGGGGTGAGGGTTGTAGTAGCAAGGGTTGAAGCGCTAAGCGTCCGCACCCTACATCTCAAGTTGTCCCCCTCTAAACAGAAATCGACCTGTCCGAGCATTTCTATCGAAAAAATTTATTTCGTCTGCAATCTCGTCTGTTTCGTTTTCAAATGGCCACCCTGTATAATGTGGACTAGAGGTTTCAAAATCATCGAAATGTGTGATGTTAATCACAAAGAATCTGTTCATGAACTCTATAACGTTCTGGCACAGATGAGTGGATGATATAATTATAGGTTGGAGAGGGACTTTGGAAGAGCTCAAACTCTTTCTTACCTGGACAATCTACACAGCAAAATCGATTTCACACTGGTACTGAAATGAGAGGGTTCTCTTAGTTTACTTGACATAACTAGTTCAGTTTAGTTTAGTTTGAAGGGGTTACGGTCCACTGCGACCCTATTGTGGCCCTGAGAAACCACACCCTCTCCAGCTCGCCTTCCAGACCTTATGAACCATGACTAGGACAAACAGATCCATCACGTTTGTCAAATATAGAAAACCAGCCATACCATACATAACATATCCTGTCCTCCTATAAGGCATAAATTGGCAGCGTTTAATACCTACATTCATGGAATGTTTAGAATCGTTCTAGACGATGATCTCAATGAAAAAGAAATACAGCCTTTGAAATTTATGACCACAGCAAACGATTAAGACCCACAGCAAATGAATGATTAAAATAAATAATTTATGGGAGCATTAATAAATAAATATTTCAAAAGTTTTGCCAATTTCAAAGTCAAATTCAGATCTAAAAACTTGATCTCACAACATATGAAAGAAAACAAAGATAAAATTCCACCTCGAACAATGTTCGGAGTGTACAGGGTGTCCTAAATTGCCGGATTCTGGCTGTTTCTGTTATTTCCAGCATATAAATAAAAAGTTGAAAGGAGTTCTGGGCTCGATTTTCGTGAAAACACCTTTAGTGGAAACGATATCTTCATTAGTTTTGAAGATACATATAACAACATATAACTCTTTAATTTTCGGAAATATCTAAAAACGATTAAAACTATTTACAAGCACCCTTCTACTGCCTCATTACACTATAATCACTTTTTCCATCTCAATTTTTTTTGTACGACATGAAATGAATAAGAATGCGTTCGTACTTAAAATTTTTTTTCCAGCCTTAGTACACGAACTAAAAAAATTTAAATGGGTAAAGTGTTTAATTTCCAGGAATTAAAAAAGTTATGGGATATTTTCGAAATCGATGAAATATAAAAATTTATTTATATCTTTCAAAAAAGTTAAGATTTCGTGAAACGCTATTCATTAATCAACTAACGGGCAGTTGGATGGAAAATTCTTTAATGAACAAACTTTTCGGAAGCAAATTGTTAACATTTTGTGTGGTGAATTGGTTGAGGCTTTCGCGGCCATCGTTCAATTTGACATGTTCTTTCGAGCAGTTCAGTCCAGTGAGAACATCTCCTGAAATATAACTCCTGAAGATGCCAGAAACTCGAACTGGCGAAACGTAGAGAACTAATCTACGACGACGGCCTAAATGCTCGAAAGAACATATCACATTTTGTGTGGTCTTGTGAAAAATAAATTAACTTTCACTTATTATTCATTACATTCAATTTTCAATTAACAAGCCCTGAAGAAGTCGACAGACTTCGAAACATCAGCGATGTTAGAAGATTATTAATGAATTTTCCATCCAATTACCCGTTATTTGATTCCTTTATATTTTCCAATTCTTCTTTTCATTGAATGATAACTCTCACACGAAGTAAGAGATTTTACTTCAAATTATATATTATTATCTCGTTCACAAATATCATATGTTGAACTTATTCGACAGGTCTCTTTCGGACCACTTTTTTGATAGATTCATTAAATATATTTGATGGTGCATGCGTGTATATCTTTTATTGAAGGAATATCTCATTGATCTTTTCAAAACCAGACCCTAAAAAATCTATAACTTTTGGATTTCGCAGCGTTTCGTAAAGAATCATCTAGAATCTGTATCAGTTGCCATAGGTATATTCGAATCAGCTTTCAATTAATGAATCGATGCAGCACAAAGGCTGTGGCAAAGCTCCGAGAGCAATATTGGAATTGACGATATAAAGAGCGTACGGACTGGTGAAAATAACAAACCTGTAAACTGTTAAAATTGTGTTATTCAGCGAATTTAGTAGCTGTTGTTGGGTACAATCAATCAGGCCGTCACCGTGGAGTGACGCCATAGCCCTGCCGCCCCTCAAAAGCCACCCCCGGGGATGAATAAGTGCACACACCATACATCACTGTCACGCCGAATATAGATATAAAATAACGATGAATGAACAGCTCTGTTCGATGCAGATAAACTTTCCCATTACACACATGTCGGATCATTTATCATAACGTTCTGACAGCATGTGCGCCCCGTTGAAATATTCTGGGGGATGATAAATATAATTATTTTGCCGAACAATTATTGTTCCATCATTGCGGTTATGACTTGTTTGTTTTTTCGAATCATTTAATTTTTCTCAGTCTACCTTGATATATCAAATTTGAGCTACATTCTCCTATAGATACAGGAGACACTGATTAGTAATAAAATGCAGAAACCGCATGGAAGAAATGTATCAATACTTATAAAACCATAAATACTGTTATGGTTCTGAATAATATTTATAATACAAAATTATAAAATATAAATTTTTGTTCATGGTCTTTTCCAAATTCAAGTATATTATTCATTTTCATATGAAGAATACATTTTTGTATAACATTTTTCAGAAACATTTTTTCCAAATTCAAAATTGATTCAGATCTATTGAGGCTCTCACCTAAAAAAGAAAGGTTTAGATAGACAATATTGTATATAGACTCTGTGTAGGATAGTGAAAGGAATCAAGAGAGTAGGAATTGAGGAAGAAGGTTGGTAACCAGGGTAACAAGAGGAGAAAAAATGGACAGAAGGGGAGAAATTGAGAAAATAATCTAAGAAGATAAAAAGTGAAAGCAATAATTGGAAATTAAAAAAAAAAAACTCATCAAGAAATTAAGTGTGGAAAAGTGCTGAAAATTACTAACAATAATATTGTAAGATTTTGATGATCCAGAGTTGGTAGTTTGGAACAAGGAAAATAGAAGACGTATATCAAGAAAAAGGAATATTCAGTGTTTTCTAGCAGAAACTGGCTTTCTTCTCATTAATAACATTAATTGTAAGTTGAACTGATTTGAACAGGAACATAACCTAAATTGAAGTGATAAAGAATGGACCATGGACTGAGATAAACATGATGTAAGTTCTTTTTCTTCATTATATATAAAAAAATTTTATGGTTTTGAGAAATTTGTTTTTATATTGAATAATTTTTAGATAAACCTCGTAGAATTTCATATTAAAGATTGATAGATTGAAATTTTTCAATTTTAGTTTATTTAAGAGTATATACCTATTACCGGGTATTTTCAAAATTTAATGTTTAGATTAATTTGATTCTGAAATCCAAGAAAATCTAATAGAGCATATATATTTGGAATCATAACAATACCTATATATCATTGAGATGAATAAAATCTCTCAATATGAATAGACCATAAAAATCACAGATGGCACTTCAGACTGAAGAGAAGGCCATAGAAAGGGGAAACACCGCATAATTTGAACCAAATCGAGCCTCTGCTGCGTAAGTTCAAGTTTTCGATTGTTGGATTCATTTCTAATAGTACCATAGCTATGAATAATCTTTAATTTTTCTCTATTTCTGAAATAGAGAAAGATTTCAGTTATATTTCTAGTTTTGTGGTTGTCAGTACTGACCTCAGATCCTCTCGATATTCAAATAAAATCAATTCAGTTTCAATAATATGTCAAATTTTGTGAGATGCAATACAAAAGATTTCCAAATTTCTAAACTTTCATTAAAATTTCGAGAGTATTTCACAAAACTTGATTGAAATAGAGAAAATGGTTCACACTATAAACCTTCTTAAAAATAAGTGACTTGGCCGTTTCGTAACTTTGAGAACTATTGTATAACGAAAAAGTTATGCAAATGAATTTTTCACCTTACGCTCACGTGGCGAAAAAGAAACGGCCAAGTCACTTTTTTTACCAAGGCATAGAGTTTGTGAAATAAGGACTTGTGAAGATGAAGAGTGTAGAGTTATCAGCTTGGCTCTACATCTACATGAGATCTGATAACTTTTTGACAATGTTAGAAATACGGCCTCGTCTTGGCAATATTTTACATGAAAATGTTTTTGGTTTTTGGTTGGTACTTGTTGCAGATAACAATTCGAACACTCAAACACGTTTTCGAATTTCTTATTCATGTTGGAATTGAAGTCTATTCTACAATTTTTTTTCAGAATATACTATTCTCATCCAGTTTCAGGCGTGAAAGCAACTGTCGTCGAAGTGCAGGAGGATGGAGCTCTTTCTGCTGAAACACACTCAAAACGACAAGATATTTCACAGACATACGTTCTGATTGTGAATCTGGGAACTGAGATAATCATCTGAGGATCTTACCTAGCCTTATCCACCATTGTTTCGAAACCATTACAATAAACTACAAACTCTAGGGATATTTTAATTATTGTAGGACTCCAAACACCGAAGTATAATTATTATTTCGTCACAGATTGATAGTTGAAAATACAGTTTGCAATTATATAAAAACTATTTTGTTTCTACAAAGTTAAAGAACTATCAAATGAAAAGATACTATACTTTATATTTAATAATTCTTCATTATGTTTACAAAGTGAAGTCTAATATCTTCTCGGCTGGTTATTTCAAACAACAGATCTGGGATTGTGAAAGTGACGAAGATATTGCATCTTTAATATAACGAGAATCATAGAGTTATTTTCTCTAGCCTTACCATCTCTCAACCCTTTCGCAACTATAGTAATGAATCGAAACTGGAATATCTCTCCATCATTAATTCCATTTTTGAATTGTCATTTTCAAATGATTAATAATGAAATTTCAATTGCATTTGCATAGGTATTTTAAATTATTTTTCAGCGAAACGCTGCAACTATACCAGTGCTGGGATGAAGGAATGATCCAGCTAGCTAGAGTTCTAATTAAACTTCAGACAAATCATCTGAAGATTTCCTAGAATCCACGATGGCGGCCTCACAAAGACAAACAAAACACATCCCAATGAGTCATTATGCTTCTAAGGTCGGCTTATCACATGAACCCATGTTTCGTTATGGACAAGTTGAGGGCACATTAACAGAACAAATATTGTGTGTCCTATGTCGTCGACAGCATAAAACCCGAAGTGGAGGACCTCATAGGTGATATTTTATCTGAAACATCCATTTGTGGAGCCGGCAACCGCAAATACCCGCTGTTTGAACAGGTTAATTGAGTGACGATTGTAGACAGTGTGTATTTACTCAGGCTGGAGGATGAACGCTAATTGAAAGTAAGACAGGGAGCTCTCTGAATGATAATTCCTAGAATGTTGTCAATGGCTGTTTATGAAGAATTTGCAGTTATATTCTACATTCCGAAGTGCAATTAAGATCGAATAGTAGTTGAAAGTGTTAATTTGTCTCATTTCGAAGCGATCCTCTGTTTTTCCATTTCCTCAATCTTCATTTTTCAAGGTAGATCCTTGAAATTGTCCGCAAAAAATAATTGCTTAATTCTAGAACATCAACACGCCTGTGTATTGAAAAATGAGATTTATTTTGAAAATTTTTTCTCTTCATTGAAATTTACAATCTACTTTGAATATGTTCAATAATAAGTAATTATGATGTCAGTGGTGAAAATGAGAAGACTACAACGAACCTGGCCAAATGATTCGATATATAATTCATGTGAAATTTTTTAAATTGTCTCATAATAACAATAATAACAATTTTATATTGTGGCCAACGGAATAATTTCCACCTAGAGCCACACAGCGCTAGAAATGGTTCTTCCACTACTCGAAGCAGTGCTGCCACCTTGATATTTTAATAGTATTCATCTGCTAGGTTGTAGCCTTTTGAATGTTTCAGACTGTCCCAAACATTGAAAGAGGAAATGGTCACTCTAACAACTAAACCTATTCCAAATGTAATTCAGAAAGCTTGAAGTGCATTTCAGAAGGCGTCAAATTTATTTCAGAATACTTAAATGTATCTCGGAAAATATCAAATGTATTTCAGAATAGTTGAATGAATATCAGAAATCATTAAATTAATCTCATCATTGAACCTATTTCGGAAAGTGTCAAAGTATTTCAGGAAATTTTATATGTATTTCAGAAAGTGTTAAATTGTATTTCAAAATAGTGTTTCTTTTAAGTTCATAAAAAACAAGAAAATATTCGCACTGTGAATAAACCAATCGAGAGATAATGTACATTTCCATAAAGCACTTATCCTTCATAAAAATCCATGTAGTACGTCGATAGTAATTAAAAATATTCATTGTTACGATTACCTATGACAGTAACACAGGTTGAAATTTCATTCGTAACCTTTCCGAATTTCATTTGACATATATGTTATACGTATATATAAGTAAAAATATTCATTGTTACAATTACAATAGGTACACAAGTTAAGAATTCATTTGTAATATGATATCAGCTTTTTTCACCTCCAGAGATATTATTTATTTTTCAGTTCATTTCCAACCAACAAAACAATAGGTTGCTCATGTAGAAGCTTTTTCAACATGAATTTTGTTGTTCACTTTACTCAGATCCGTTTGCACCATCGTTCCTTAAAGTTAAGGATCCCTTAAATATTGACAGTTGCACGATTGTCACTCAAATGGAATTTTTACGTAAGGGACCTTAGAATATAGAACAATATTTTATTATCTATGTAGAAACCCTATCTAGTGATATTTCAGTTTTTCATGATGTTCAACTTCACCCTAGTTCAATAAAGCTTTTTCATTGGCTGGCCGGATACACATGATAGTTGTCATTTCCTTAACCCAGCTTCACTGTCATTTTGACGATTTCATGCTAGTTGAAATTTCAAATTTTTTGCTATAATTTCATAGAAAACAACAAATGTTCAGTCAGTTTGACAAATTATTTAAGGTTATAATCCCATCCTTAAATTTGAGGTTAGGTTTAAGGATCGAAACGTCACTTAAATATTTAAGGAACGATGGTGCAAACGGATCTCACACCGTTACTAATGACAGTTTTGACATTTCAGTTCTTGACACAGTTCTGTTCGCACATGAATTGAACTTTTTAGAATATCCAATTTCCTCCGCAGGCAGCCATTATCAGGATGTCCATAAGATGTCTCAAAATAAACTTCTCTGGGATGTCACGAGAAACAGCTTCCCTGGTATGTCAAAAAAAAGCAACTTCCTGGGATGTCACATAGGGAACTCTTTGGATTTTTTTATATCTTTTCCATACACACAACAGAATATTTCCAAAGCAGGTTGAGCACATCGAATCTCACTTAATCAAAATGCATGCACTTCAATTTCTGAATTTCAATATAAAGCCAAAATGAAAAAGAAAAAATTATTCGCCTTCACGAAAGCCATACCGAACAAATTTTCCGGAAAGGAAAAATTGAAAATAGTGATCATCGAAAAATCATCTCCAAATTTTAGTCTACTAGAACCTCCTTCTTCAACAAACGGACTGAGAGAATGAATCAGAGTGATGAGATATCAGTGAGGAACTCTTACTCCTTATAGTATCTCATTTTTCTATAAGAAAGGATCTTGATAAAAAATTCTTTTTCTTAAACTTAACATAGAAAAGATTTTCTGAGTGATCTATTGCATATAGCAATATCTAGCAGCGTAAAAAGATTTTTTTTTTTACAGCGCGAATAAACCTCTCAAGGCAATCTATGTGATGTCTTGAGAAGATATCCATACGTTCGAATTATTTTCATCTCGCTAATACTTCTCATTAGCAAAACAAAAAATAATCGCAAATGGCACAGATCAGAGCAAATAAATATTCCCAATAATAGTCTTCAGAATATATTTGTGCTGGATGGGTAGCAGAAGCTACACAACAACCACATGGCGAAATATACATAAAACTCAAAACTCGTAGGGAAACAAACCAAATACACTGCGCAAAAAAATTAGCGCACATTCTGAAAAACTCAATTTTAATGAAAGTTAGCTTCATATTGATTTCACAACTAATTTTTCATTTTCTCTCGGGAAGGTTTTGAATGAAACAAGACACCTTGAATGGAAGAAAGTTCAGGATTTGACCGAATCTTATGTGAAAGAAAAGAAATGAACAATTCTCAAAATACTGAAATGCTGATAAGGGATTCAATACTTGGTATTTTCACCACTTGCATTCATGACAGCTCGGCAACAACAGTTCAAACTCAAAAAGTTCTGATCTAAACCTTCCCAGATTACTCCGAGTTGGATTCCTTAGTCATTAAGAGTACCTGGATGATTTTCTGAACTCAACTTTTTATTGAAGTTGTCCCAAACCTGCTCAATCGGATTGAGATCTGGAATTCTTGCTGGCCATTCCATTCGAGAGACTTCAACCTCTTCAAGGTACTCCTGAACGATGCGCGCATTATCGTCCAAAAAAATGAAATTTCCACTAATGTATGGGGCAAATGACACTACATGCTTTTCAAGAATGTTTCTTATATACATATCAGCATTGATAGCTCCATTATCAACAACTACTAGGTCTGTGCGAGCAGTCAAAGATATTTCACCTCATACCATAATGGTAGAGGCAGAATCTGGACTCATCTGTGAAGAGAACTCTTTCCCAAATCGGCCTCTTTCCAATGGATATGCTCTCTCGCAGAATCCAAACGCGCCCTTCGATGGGCTGGAGTAAGAGCTGGGCATCTTGACGCGGCCAAGGCCTTAAATCATATTCTCTCAAGTTACGTTCTTGAATGGCAGTTGTTACACGTGGTCTACCCTGTATTGGTCTTCGGACATTCATACCTGTCTCCCAGAAACGCTGCAACATTCTGGACACACTTGTATGAGAAACTCCAAACCTTTCTGCAATTCTTGTGTATATCCACCCTTCTTCTCGCAAAACTACCGCTTGGGCACATTCCTCTTGGGTCAAATTGCGTGTTTCGCTTTGCATAGCGATCGAGTGTAGAAAATCAAATGAAAGAAAAACTATGCTCAAAAAAATCCAAATCTGTTCTCGTGGTAGTAGTGGACATTAAATCAGATAAAATTATGTTTTCGTAATTGACAAACCCCACTTTTGAAATCGGAACATTGTCTTCCCAACTCATTGTTTTGTCCTGATTAACAAAACAATGTTTTTATTGAAGAACCCTGTAGAATGATTAATGCCGTGGATGAAATTATCTTGATTCTAATTTATCTTCTCCTAATGTGCTACATCACACTGAACTCCAACGTTGTTGGTTCAGCATACAACGCCGATCAGTCAATCTTCCAATTAACCCTCTTAGAGAGGCTAGAATCTGAGAAAACGAGACATTGGGATCGTTACACGTCATCGAGTTCATTACATCCCTCACGAGAAGAAAGCAATGGACAGTGATTGACTAAGACGAACAACGCTGTCGTATCTGATTTGGTCATTAATAACTGGCAGCACATTCTACCAGAGTTCGGATGATAAACGCGCTGGCAAGAAGTTAAGTCGGGAATGAATGCGAGCAAGATATCTTGGTCATTAGGGACTTCCATTTGTGTCATCCATCATCTCTCCGGCATGCAACGCACCTTGCGGCGTTGTCAGACGTTCGTGGATGTTGTTTGCCTGGATGGATGGATGGAGGAGCTTTGTGAGTGGAGAGAGATGAATCAATCACGCATGACTTCGGAGCAGTCGACCGTGTTTGTGGATGGACTGATTAAATCCTGAAAAATTCTAGGATGGTATTCAATCATGAGAGGCTAGTTGGACAGTGTTCGCGAAGTTCTTGGTTTCGAAGTTTCTGATGAATCGCTTTTTCGGAAGATCAATAAAACTTTTTGATGAGGGATTTTATGAATGAAAACAAATTTATGAAAAGTTCCTATGCTAACGAAATGTCCACATGATTGATTCGTTCACGTTAAGGGATGTGGAGGTGAGTAGAATCAACAGTGGCGTTTGGCAGTTTAATACTTAAGAGGAGCATAACCTTATATTATAGTGAAAGTTTCTGTTCGCTCATGCCGAAACATTTCTCACACAATAAGAAAGTCTACGAAGTGAATAAGATTATCGAAAAATTTGCTCGCTGGTGAGGCAAATAACTACTTTCATTAATAAAAAAGAATCTACAGGGTGCGGCAGAGAGGACGGACGGTTTTGAAAAAATCATAAAATGGTTCATTTTTACTCAAAAACAAATTTATTGATGGAATCAGGTTCGCAAGAAAAAAGAATTTCAGACAGTCAAGTGTGGAAAATCACATCAGGCATGTGGTGGCCGAAATTGTTGATGCAGTGCTGGAGGCGTTCTTGGAAGTTCGCACCAAACCGTTACTTTTAGGATCTGCAGCGGTCTTTCGTGCAACTGTTGTGGATTTTCACCTTGTCTAGTTCTCCATCCTGCTTCTGTCGTTCATTGACTTTCTTCTTCCTTACAATTCTTTCATCTTCTTTTTTACTTTGTTTTTTGTTTGTTTGGCTTTTAAAAACGGCAGCAAAATGGTTTCTACCTTGACAATTGGCACAAGTTTTTCCAAACGCTGGGCATTATTTCTTGAAGTCATGTGCAAGTACAATACTTGCACATCTGCTGTGGCTTTTTCGGTTTTATCGCATCTTTATGGACATCTGCACCACCTTCTTGCAAGGTTTTTGATTGTAGCTTGCTGAGTTCGGTTGTTCGACAAAATTCAATTGTTTTCGTCAAAGTTAACCCTGACTCTCGCAGCAATCTCTCTTGAGTTGTTTTATCTCGAATTCCCAAGACTATTCTATCTCTGATCCTTTCATCCTGATACATTAATTTTTACCGCTTTCCTCAGGTCGGTGAGGAAACTGTCGAAAGCTTGACCTTTCTTCTGGACAATACTATTAAACTTATAGAGGTCGCAAATTACATTAGTTTTCGGGGAACAGTAATCTGAAAACTTGAGCATTATCATTTGTAACGATGTACTCTCACTTTTGCTATATGTGAAACTGTTGTGCAGCTCCATCCCATCATCTCCCACTAAGTTTAGGAACGCAGCTATTTTCTTCAGTTCATCTGAACTTGCCAATCCTGTGGCTTCTAGTAAAACTTTGAATTTTTGTTCAACTCTCTTCCAGTTTTCCGCTATATTGCCGTCTAGTAACAGCGGTTCTGGTGATCTGAAGAGCGAATCCATACTTATTACTTCTTTCTTATTGTCTTACAAGCAGACTATTCTTTATTTTCATAAAAATACACACCTGAACACCTGACACCATGTATAATGCAGGGGTACTTTAATAAGAAACAAGTGGATTTACTATAGTTACATATAGTTATCAAGCACTATTACAAACAAGCGTGGCTTTACCAGCGGCCATGTCGAATGTCGAACATAGATTAACATCTGTCACAATAGATATCTGTTTATATATTGTTTGTTTCTATACCTATTTGTTAAGTATGAATTGAATTCTCTTGCTGTTCTGTCTTTTTTTATTTTCAGGTTGGAGTTTGTGTTTGGAAATCTTTCCTCCGAAGAGCCGTCCTGCTGATCGTGATGTCCTTCTATATAGAATATTCAGATACAACAACTTTATTTTTTTTATCTGGGAGACAGGTTTTTTCCCCTGGCTCTATAGTATCGTATGATACTGGTGATAATAGTATCGTATGATACTATAGTATCATACGAAAAATGTTGTGGTACCCCGTTCCTTTTTTTACCTCAGCTTAGGTTCTTTTTGTTTCAACATTTATTGTATTATTTTAGCTCTCTTATTCAAAATAATATATATATAGGTGTATGAAATTATATATTCATGTGTACTTACTGAAACTGTGGACTTACGATGTTATTATTTATAGTGCCAATCATAATAAGTTAATATTATTATTATTGAAGTTAAGTTGTCATTTTGACAACTTTCGAAATCAAACGACAAAATTTCTAGCTCCTCCAAGGATGGAGGTTTGGTCGTTGGGCCAGCAACCCAACACCAAAAATGTTGCTGAATTTCTCATTCAACAAGCCTCGGAATAGGACTGGTAGTATTCAACGACGTGAGTGAATGAACTAAAAATGAGAATGATTATTTGAAATGTACAGGGACTATCGAGCACCAGGAGATCATTTTTGCTGGAGTTGTTTGTAACGTAAGAGTTGGATTGGAGATTGAAAATGAAGTAGCAGGACAGTTCGGAGAAATAAAAAGGATTGAAAGGCTTGATGAAGAGAACTGGGTATACGGCATCAAGCTGTTTCTTGATGATATGTATTGTAGATTGCATATTGTTAAGCCCAGAATATACATACATACATACAAGTTAAGTTGTTATTGATTCAACTTCATTATGTCGGGCGTTTTCTGAACTGTTGAGTGATCAATAGACGATGTTACTTACTAACGTCTAAGATATCCCTTATTCTATAAAAAAAGAAAAAATTCAAAATATGAAAAGAATTATGAGTACTTACCACAAGTGGATTTACTATAGTTACATATAGTTATCAAGCACTATTACAAACAAGCGTGGCTTTACCAGCGGCCATGTCGAATGTCGAACATAGATTAACATCTGTCACAATTATGTCGTATGATAGCTACTTTAGAACTATTTACATTAGACAGTAGAACTACAAACATATAATACAAAAACCTCCCAGACAATATTTCAATAGATATCTGTTTATATATTGTTTGTTTCTATACCTATTTGTTAAGTATAAATTGAATTCTCTTGCTGTTCTGTCTTTTTTTATTTTCAGATTGGAGTTTGTGTTTGGAAATCCTTCCTCCGAAGAGCCGTCCCGCTGATCGTGATGTCCTTCTATATAGAATATTCAGATACAACAACTTTATTTTTTTTATCTGGGAGACAGGTTTTTCCCGTGGCTCTATAGTATCGTATGATACTGGTGATAATAGTATCGTATGATACTATAGTATCATACGAAAAATGTTGTGGTACCCCGTTCCTTTTTTTACCTCAGCTTAGGTTCCTTTTGTTTCAACATTTATTGTATTATTTTAGCTCTCTTATTCAAAAGAATATATATATAGATAGATAGATAGATAGATAATATCCTTTATTCCATAGTATGTACAAAACTCACACATAAGAGGAACAGTGTCAAAATTAAACAAATTACATTAAATAATCATTCAAAGAATATGGTTCTATAGCCACCAGATATTCCCTGACATTTTTCTTGAAAATCTTAAAATTATTTAAAAGTTTGATTCTATTAGGTAGATGATTATACAATTTGATACACATATAAGACGGATGTTTTTCCGATAGAGACAGTCTATGTATTGGATAATGTAAATTCAGTGATCTTAAAGGATAATTACTTTTACTTGTATGAACTGAAAACATATTTTTGTTCTTGAAGAAAAACATTAAACATTCAAACACATAAATACCAAAAATAGTCAGCATATTATTTTCTCTGAATACTCCCCTACAAGATTGAATATAAGACATTTTGAACATGCACCTTAAAACTCTCTTCTGCAGGACAAATAATCTGCTTACTTCCGAGCTTGATCCCCAGAAAATAATACCATATCTCAACAAGCTTTCGAAGTTTGCGAAATATATGATTTTTTAATTATTTACATTTAGATATTTTGCCATAGTCTTAATAGCAAAACAACACTACACAGCTTTCCCGAAAGATACTCTATGTGAGACGACCACTTTAGGAAACTATCAAGATAAACTCCCAAAAACTTGACAGATTCCTCAATCCTGATATCACAATCAGACAGATTCAAAACACTCTCTTTCATTTTCTGTGATCTGTTTGTGCTAAATAATACAGCTGTTGTTTTGCTTTCGTTCATAATCAATTTGTTCTTAGCAAACCATAATTTTAACTGAACATGAAAAGAGAGAGCCTTTGCTTTGATTTCATCAAACCTACTACCCCAATCATTAAATTAGTGTCATCAACGAAAGAAGTTAACAACTTAGTTATATCCTCAACTATGTCACATATATCAACAATAAATATAATGAAGAGAATGGGACCCAACACACTTCCTTGAGGAACCCCGTATTTTGACTCAATTATGGCTGATTTAACATTTCTACCCTTATTAACAATAGCTACCCTCTGCAGACGCTCGGACAGAGCGTATGTGTATGAAATTATATATTCATGTGTACTTACTGAAACTGTGGACTTACGATGTTATTATTTATAGTGCAAATCATAATAAGTTAATATTATTATTATTGAAGTTAAGTTGTCATTTTGACAACTTTCGAAATCAAAAGACAAAATTTCTAGCTCCTCCAAGGATGGAGGTTTGGTAGTTGGGCCAGCAACCCAACACCAAAAAAGTTCACAATGTTGCTGAATTTCTCATTCAACAAGCCTCGGAATAGGACTGGTAGTATTCAACGACGTGAGTGAATGAACTAAAAATGAGAATGATTACTTGAAATGTACAGGGACTATCGAGCACCAGGAGATCATTTTTGCTGGAGTTGTTTGTAACGTAAGAGTTGGATTGGAGATTGAAAATGAAGTAGCAGGACAGTTCGGAGAAATAAAAAGGATTGAAAGGCTTGATGAAGAGAACTGGGTATACGGCATCAAGCTGTTTCTTGATGATATGTATTGTAAATTGCATATTGTTAAGCCCAGAATATACATACATACATACAAGTTAAGTTGTTATTGATTCAACTTCATTATGTCGGGCGTTTTCTGAACTGTTGAGTGATCAATAGACGATGTTACTTACTAACGTCTAAGATATCCCTTATTCTATAAAAAAAGAAAAAATTCAAAATATGAAAAGAATTATGAGTACTTACCAAAAAGTTGTCAAGATCTTCTCATCAATATTCTTAACAAAAGACATTTTGTTGCAGTCTTTACGAAAAGCAATAATTTTCTGATAAAATATCCAATATCATCCGAGCATCAACATCAATTAACACAAGATCTAAAGACTGTAAAATGTTATACATACTAAATTCCGTAGTGTATGATCGAGAGAAATCGATATAATAGGCCATTAGTAGACGGCTGCTAACATGAATCCATCGGAGACCGGGTCAGCGGACATTAGTCATCCTCCAACTCAAAGGGCGAATATTTCCGGTCCGGCCTGGCAAATCGAAATTCATTAAGAATATGGGAGTGACAAATAGTTATGACAGTGTCGGCTGTTCCAGACAAAGCAATCAGTCTTGTTACAGACAAGCGGCTAACTCCTACTGACGGAGTTGCCACGCGCTGTCACTCAGCCTTAGACCCATCCGAAGGAGCTGGATTACGTCTGGATAGTAGGGAAGCGTTAAAATATAGCCGAATGTAATTTTCTTCATTTTTCTCTGTCAGGACTGCGGAACGTCTCGTTCTATTATAGTTCGATTGTGTAACGAGGATAAATGGGAAAAGTTTTTAATCGTTTTTGAAGGTCTTTTCCGGGGGATTTAACGGTTTTCATAAGATGAAACGAAGTGTGAGCAACGAAAAAGTGAGCCAATAACAGGCTATTCAGTTTTTCCGATGAAATTGAACTCATAGCTTTTCAGATATAACACAATAATCTTTTCTCTTCTCTTTATATCTCGTTGGACAAATCATTTACGATATATCTCAACGCACTCAAACGGAGCAATTAAAAAAAAATATGTTATTTATGAGAAAAGTGTTAAAGTGTGAGCAGAACTTAATGATTCCAAACCAGTAGTGTGAAGTGAGCCTAAGCAAGTGATGCTTCTTCTATGGCTCGTCTGTGCGCAGTCCAAGAGCGAAGAGCAAGTTGTCGATGTCGAATTGTCGAATAATAAGTTGTTGCATTGTAAGAATATATGGTATGAGATATAAGAATATTATTTTAAATCCTACACACTATTCACACTAAAATATTCAACTTAACAAAAAGAAGCTCCATGTAATAATTTCTCGAACGGTTGTCGTAAAATATTCCGGTAATGATTTAATGATCTCAGAAGGGGATTTCATCAAGATTATCGTTGGAGAAAAATCTTGAGTGTACAGGGTGGGCATATTTCGATATTTTAGCACTACAACTTTTGAATCAGAGAAGATAGACGAAATATGATAGCCCATTCTCGATCTCTTTTCCAGAGAAACTAACAAGAGTATTATTAATTTTTGTCTACCTTCTTTTGTTTTCGAGTTATAAGCGAAAATGGTGATATCGGAAAAAATTTATATCTCCGCCAATACTGATGATAGAGCTCTGAAATAAAAACATTATACAGGCATTCTTTAACGTAGAATCCAGTGTCATGCTCGCCTTTTTCGCAGCATTTTTAATTACGAAGCTATGACCCAAAGTTATGTTTTTTTGAATAGGAACACTAGATTTATGTGCCATTTTCTGAAACCTTAATTTTTTCTGTTTTCTAAAATATATAACATCGTATTGTTCGTATCAATAAATCAATATGAGTATAGAAATTGATCAAAAACCTATATTCATCTGAGTCTCAATACTTTCTATGGTTTCAATTGTCGATAAGCACAGAAAAATTCAGTATCGAATAATTTATAGAATTTCTTTCAAGTAGTCTTTTCATTTCTATGCTCTTGTTATAGGAAGCTACATTTTTCTGTGCTCATCAACAGTCGAAACCATAGAAAGTATTGAGACTCACATGAAAATAGGTTGATTGATACGAACCTTACGATGTTATATATTTTTGAAATCAGAAAAAATTTGGCTTTTAGAAAATGGCACAGAAATATAGTGTTTCCATTTAAAAAAACATAACTTTGGGTCATAGCTTCATAATTAAAAATGGTGCAAAAAAGAACAGCATGCCACTGGATTCTACGTGAAAGAGTGCCTGTAGAATGTTTTGATTTCAGAGCTCTATCATCAGTATTAGCGGAGATATGAATTTTTTTCGATATCGCCATTTTTCCAATTTTTGCTTATAACTCGGAAACAAAAGAAGGTAGCCAAACATGAATAATACTCTTGTTAGTTTCTCCTAAAAAGAGATCGAGAATGGGGTATCAGATTTTGTCTGTCTCCTCTGGTTCAAAAGTTGTAGTGCTAAAACATCGAAATATGCCCACCCTGTACAGTGCATCCCAAATTTGCTGCAACCTAAAGCTATTTCTTAGACCGCTGGAGATATATAATTTTGGGTTGAAACTCTGTAACATACCTACTTATTCATGACAAATCCAAAGGTACTCTCAGTTAAACTCTGTCTACCAAGCATGTTAAAACTTAAGATTGACAGCAAAATATCTGTAGTTGAAGCTGAAATATCAAGTACTTGGAACTTACGATTCACCAATATGTAGTTGAAATAGAAGGAACATATCAAATGTCTCACAATTAGAAAGGGGGTCTGCTAGTCAATTTCAAATACTTACTTGCTCATCTCGATAAAAGTGAATATTTTAAACTTTTCTATGAAGCATTGGTACATAGCAAATCAGCATACTTACCAAACATCACTATTTTGCACTCAGAATTTCTAATACTCATCTTGAAGACTCAGAATCAAACCTGACTCTCTTCCATTAATCTATATACAGGATTCGATATATATTTTCCAAGTTAAGAAAATTTGGCATAGAAATAAAAAAACAGATATTTGATTCGACAACTCCAGCTTAGAATTTCTTCGTTCATTTTCCATTTTATTTCCTCAATTGTTTGAGGTTTATCTCTCATAGGACAAATTCAAGAATTATTATTGATTTCATCGCGTACCGGTTTTTATGTTATTATATACCTCAGCGATGTAATCAGTTCATTAGCCAATGAATTAAATTTCTTTCTTTGGAAGTTACCGGCTGATTTTGAAATAATTACGTTTTCCGGGGTACCTTTATGATATTTTCAAGATGAAAACTGTCTTTATTATATATTTTTACATATATCCTATGTTATCCTGAATAGTGTTTCTGTAATCGGTGATTTTCAATTCTATGCCAATTGTTCCTCCTTGAAAAGTAATGTCACTTTTCACCGAACCAAATAATCAAAATTAATAGTTCGACCAAATTCAACTGATTTTCCTGAGAAAAAAATTATAAAATCAGTTTTTTAAAAAGTTAATACATTCAATGCGCTTTCTAAAATGCTAAAACTCTCAGGACATTATTCCTCATATCAGTTAAAAAAACGGTGGTTGAAGAAACACAGTTAAAAAGAATTCTTGGAGATTTGTAAAAATGATTGTTGGTTAGATTGAACAGCGATTCTAAATGATCGCTGAATCTCGTCTTTTCTGTAAGTGCAATTAAGACCTTTATTATAATTATTATTATTATATATTTTTCCAGTGGTTACCAATACTTCATGTTCCACCTTAAGGAAAGGAGTGAAATGAACCTACATAATTCATTCGATTTCAAACAAAATCGTTTGTCAAGTTTACTGGACGACCTGGCATATTTCTTGAATAAACTTTTTTCACAGCTCCCTAGTAAATTTGAGGGTTTTAAATCGCCTTATCTATCTACTTGAATTGTATTCAGTTAGATATTTTCTAACTCTCTAACTGGAAGGGCATAGTGAACCGGGCAGCAACCTTACTAGAACCATATTTCTTTGAGTACTGAATGGCACATCTCTCAGTAAATTCGACGAATGATTCAGTAAAAAATCTCACGCAAAAAGTCCTATGACTCATTCGTTCAAAATTCCAGTCCACATATTCACGTTTAAACGATAATGAAGTTTTCTCTCATTAAAAACAGATATTCTACTGCCGCTAGAATAAATTATGTGGGTTCTTGAAATGTGGATTTCTCTGGATTTTTAAAAATTAGATGCACAAAAATCATTTTCACAAAGTTCGCAGAAATTGTTCGAAATTGTTTCCCAAACAAAATCCATTTTTTTCACTGATTTTAGGAAAAATGTAGGGAATGTAATGGCACTTCAAGACCCTAAATGTGCTAACTTTTGAATTATCGTGCCAACTTGATGTAGTAAATTTTTTTTCAATACAATCATTGTAATCAGTCGAGATACTAATTTTCAATATTTTTCTTGGTGACATTGTTTTTCAAGCTGAAACAATTGGCTCAGAACTCGAGATTGCAGGTTACTGGAACACTATCCGGGATAACACAGAAAAAATAAAATTTGAAAAAATTGAGAAATTGTCGCAACAGAAGTTCTAGAACGAGTTCTAGAATGTCACAGGTTGAAAAAATCTACTACAAAATTTTTTCAAATATTTTTCTGATGACCCAGCCTGTTACCCGATTCTGGCTTGACGTCGACTTCTGGATCACCCTGCATAAATAGGTGAGACAATTCGTAATTCATGACTGGACGCTGTTCTTTAATATTTAACATTAAAATAAGCATCTGGCGCATAAAACATTCTTGTTTCGGAAAGTCTAATCGATGTTATAGAAAAAAAAAATAATATACCGTCTTGAAATTATTTGATGAACAACAAAGAAACGATGCGCACTTATACCAACGTAACCAATACTTCCATGCCGAGGCCACACAGAGCACTATGCTTAATAAGCTATAGACTCTATGGACGCTAAGGATCCGATGTTCGTTAAGTTACCGGCCACACGGAAAGCTACATACTTTAGTATATCTTTCACGTTTCGCAATCACCAGGCTCAGTTGTATTTGACGATGTTACCAAGCACGGTGCCATGGGATAGTGATAGCGATGACGATGAGTTGCTTTTATTTTTTTCGTTGTGCAAAAATGAACGTGAAAGAAAATGGGTCCACGAAGTGAACAAAACGAGAAAGGATTTCGGTGAATTTTATCATCTCGTAGTTCAGTTGCTAGAAGATGAATCTAAGTTGAGAGAATATTTTCTAATGAGCCCGCAGCAGTTTGACCAATTGTTAAGCATTATTGAAAAGGATATTGAAAAGCGACATTATCCTTCGACAGATCACACTACACTGAAGCGAAAATCACCGCGCCAGCCCGCGCGATGTGTTGAATATAGCCGAGAATCAAACATAAGGCCACGTGGCTTAGATCGCGAACATAGCGAATATAGCGTACCAGTGTCGGTGTGGCCGCCTACGTGCAAAATAGAGATGGCTAATTTTTGAATGCATCGCGAACGAAGCGAACATAGCGTACGTAGCGTTCTATGTGGCCTCGGCTCCAGCCAGTTAATCCGTTTCATTTTCATGAGACTGAGAGGAACAGCATATCTTAGAACTGACCAAACTAAAATTCTGTTTTTTTGAGGTTGCCAGCTATTATTCTGAAACATAATAAAAAACTTCAGCGTCGTGTTACTGCCTTCTTCTCACTTACCCTTCTTCTGATTGATCGACCTATCAAGCCTGAAGAATCATCATCAAACAAAGCTCTCATCTCTGCACAAAAAGGACGAATTAATAATGCCTAATCAACTGTCTCCCGTAAAGATATGACAGCGTGAATACAGCGGGATCCATTCTTCAATAACAACAGAGAAACCAAGCTGACTCAACCAAGACGGAAGGTACAAATCTCGCTCGAGATCGAATCTTGGCTGTGAGAGGAACACCCACCTCGCCGAAATACATCCCGATCCGCATTCAACAAGAAGGAACAGGGATAGAAAACCTGGAAGCTGACTGGCAGCTCCAATACGCCGGCTGACACATATTAATGACGACCCTCTGTACGATTCATCACTCTTCCGCCTCTTCTCATCCCTCTCGCGCCAGAGATCAAACACGTCCTTGTTTATCTACCGTGATCAATCACTTCTGACTGCTCGAAAGAAACTCATTTATTATCTCCGGTTCATACGGGAAAACATCTTTCACGGATTCCCTGGCTCTCACTCGATTTATCAACTCTCTCCTCTACATCAAAGATAAATCAAATTAACAAATCCGTCAAAAGGAGACGGGCGCGTCTCTGAAAGTGTGCGTTTCTGTTGGAACGTGAGATGACGTCTTTAATCTATGTATGCGGTCGTGCAGCAGACTCGTGTTATGAAAAAATGAATCCAGGAAAGTTGAATCATCAGTTTTGTTGCCTATTTTCCCATAAACTCTTTTCTTATGCAACCTTCAATTTCAATGCCATTTTTTGTTCAAAAACCTCTTTTTGAGTGCTTCACGATCTATTCGTTTATTTATTGAATCTATGTTCATTTTATCCAATGTACAGGGTGGGCATATTTCGATGTTTTAGCACTACAACTTTTGAACCAGAGGAGATAGACAATCGCTCATACCCCATTCTCGATCTCTTTTTCGGAGAAACCAACAAGAGTAGTATTCATTTTTTGGCTACCTTCTTTTGTTTTCGAGTTATGAGCGAAAATTGGAAAAATGGTGATATCGGAAAAAATTTATATCTCCGCTAATACTGATGATAAAGTTCTGAAATTAAAACATTATGAAGGCACTTTATTACGTAGAATCCAGTGGCATGATCGTCTTTTTTGCAGCATTTTTATTTGGGAAGCTATGACCCAAAGTTATTTTTTTTTAATAGGAACACTAGATTCCTGTGCCATTTTCTGAAAGCTTAATTTTTTCTTATTTCAAAAATATATAACATCGTATGGTTCGTATAAATAAATCAATATGAGTATAGAAATTGGTCAAGGACTTATATTCATCTGAGTCTCAATACTTTCTATGGTTTCAATTGTCGATGAGCACAGAAAAATTTGGTATCGTATAATTACCACACTTTCTTTCTAAAAGTCTTTTCATTCTATGACCTTGTTATAGGAAGCTCCATTTTTCTGTGCTCATCAACAGTTGAAACCATAGAAAGTATTGAGACTCACATGAAAATAAGGTTTTTGACAAATTTCTATACTCATATTAAGCTTTCAGAAAATGGTACAGAAAAATAGTGTTTCTATTTAAAAAAATATAACTCTATCATCAGTATTAGCGGAGATATACATTTTTTCCGATATCGCCATTTTTCCATTTTTCACTTATAACTAGAAAACAAAAGAAAATAGCCAAAAATGAATACAACTTTTGTTAGTTTCTCCGAAAAAGAGATGGAGAATGGTGTATCAGTTTATGTCATTCTCCTCTGGTTCAAAAGTTGTAGTGCTAAAACATCGAAATATGCCCACCCTGTACACGTGCTATCGTTATTTGTTCTTTAGGAATTTTCTCCTCATCCACCTCCAATTTGTACCCTATATGTCGTGACTGTGCTACTGATTATCTTAGTGACAAATTTTTTCTTATTTTCAAATACATTACCCGTCAAAAAATTCCGGACAGGCAAAATTTTTGTCAAATTCAACACCCTGTATCTTTTTTCGTGGTTCTCCGATTTTGTTGAAATTTTCACCAGGTATTCTATTGGATATTGTTATATCAATCTGGAAGTCACTTTGCGAAAATACCTGTAGTTCATCCGTTATACAAGCTGAAAAAAAATCTTGTTTTATACTCTTCATTTCTAAACACCCTGTGCTGAATTTGAGGCGGAAAATTTGATATCATTCAGTTTAAATTCGAAGTGTGACCCTTTCTTAACAAAATGTTTTTTGATTTACGTCAGTATCTGCTTTAAAAAAAAGATATACATTTTCAAAGAAAGTGTTGCATTTTTTCAATTTCTATAACAATTCAAAATCATCACAATACCTTATCGACTAGTTTACATAAACAAACATCTGAAAATTAATAGCGTGTATTTCCCCCTCGCTTTCTCATCGTTTTTTCCATACGACGTGGCATACTTTCAATGCATTTCCAAATTGCTTCTGGGGGAATATTTTCCCGTTCTTCAAGAAGGGCTGTAAATCGGGCAAGGTGTTTAGCTGCCGATTTCGAACATGTCTACCTAGCATATCCCATACATGTTCAATTGGATTCAAATCCGGCCTTCTGACTGGCTACACGAATCGTTGAGTATTCGTCTTTTCAGAGTATTTTGTAACAACTCGTGCAACGTGAGGCATAGAATTGTTCTGCATTAACAGAAATTTTTGCTTCCCCCAGAAGCAATTCGTAAATGCATTGAAAGTATGCCACGTCGTATGGTAGAAGTGATGAGAAAGCGAGGTGGAAATACACGTTATTCATTTTCAGGTGTTTGTTTATGTTTACTAGTCGATAATTTATTGTGATGTTTCAAATTGTTATAAAAATTGAAAAAATGCAACACTTTCTTTGAAAATGTGTATCTTTTTTTCTAAAGCAGATACTTACGTAAATCAAAAAACATTTGGTTAGGAAAGGGTCACACTTCAAATTAAAACTGAATGATATCAAATTTTCCGCCTCAAATTCACCACATTGTGTTTAGAAATGAGGGGTATAAAACAAGGTATTGTTTCACCCTGTATAACGGATGAACTACAGGTTGTTTCGCGAAGTAAATTTCAGGTTATTATCACAAGACCCTATACTATACCTGGTGAAAATTTCAACAAAATCGGAGAACCACGAAAAAAGATACAGGTTGTTGAATTTGACAAAAATTTTGCCTGTTCGGAATTTATTGACGGGGAGTATAGTTTTTTTCGTGGCTGTTCCATGCAATTTTCAGCATGAATTGACTTTCACTATTCAGCTTAATTTTTTTCTGCTGTTGTAAAAACATTAACCCTTGTATTCATTTTAAAACTTAGGTACTAAGCGGAATGTAGATAATAACGAGTGTATAGACATTGAGAGAGTCTTCCGGGTATTCTGGCCGTGGTCCATCAGGAACTATTTTACCTAACGTTTCGACCACATCAGCCGAGGATTCTTGGTCTGAGATTGTACCTCGAATCCGAAGGTGTAATCTAGACCCCGGTAAATGGCGGGAGGAGATAGTGGTGGTTTCTTCTTTCCTGTTCATGTTGTTTATATTTTTATAGATCTCAATGTCTTCCATGTTCAATCTTTGATAGCAACTTATGATATTCGAAATAAACTCTGCCTTTGGGAAAACCATATTGGGCTATCTGTTAGAGCATGATATGCTAGTGCAGATTTTTCTGCCTGATTCAATCGACAGCATCGTTTAGGCTTGATTTTCGTATTAATACTTCGTTTTGTTGCACCAATGTGAGTTTACCGCAGTCACGAGATATCCTGTAAATGCCGGCTCTTGAAAGTGGGTGGACTTTGCCTTGGCATTTCTGATCATTTCGCTAAGTTTTTGTGTCGGCTCAGAAAAGGTCTCAATGTTGTGCCTCTTCAGTATTGTACCAATTATATCTGTGATCTTAGGGACTCTTATTTTTTCTGTTTTGTTTAATGATTGGACTAATTGTTTAGATATCTGTCAGTTTGGGTTGGATTTTTAAAAACCATGTGTCCAAGTTTCCCATTAGGCTTTCTAGTTACTAAGACGTCTAGAAGCGGTAGATCACCATCCTTTTCAATTTCCATAGTGATTGAATATTTGGGTGCATACTGTTAAGTTAGATCAAGAATTCTTCATCTCCGTGACTCCAAAAGCCAAAAGAATCTCCCACTCAAAGTAGCCACGTGGATGGTTTCTTCAATCAAAGTGCTATGAATCCGCATCAATAATTCCATTCACTTAGCACGATATCTTGACATATTATTCACCATTCAGAAAAGTTCAAGTTTTTGGATAGCCCCCATCCACACACTACATCATTTTCCACTCTTCTTCATCAAAGAAAATTCAAACGTCAAAACCTACTCTACTATACCAAAACCTAAATCTACTATAATCCGGTCTGAATCATAACATGACAGAATCATAATCCTTGCACATCCATCAGACAGAAATGTAAGAAGAACTCTAAAATAGTCGTTCCATATGTCAAAGAAAAAATATTCAAACTAAACCATAATGTGTATTTTAATATATTTTTAGCTTGATCCTAGAGTAACTTTCCTAAATTACCAGTGGGGGAATAATTTCTGTTTCCAAATTTGTATTTGTGAATTTGTTCCAATGAAGAAAATAATTTCAGACCTGAAAATGGTGGCTATCGTTATCATTATCTCTATGATAATATTCAATTGACTTTTTTTCGATCAGAACGAATCTATTGGAAAAAAACTCGTTCGCATCGAAAATATAATTGGCAAAAACGATAAATTAGCTTTTGTTCTCATTCCATGAATATTTATACCTGCTCATCTATAATCAAAAAATATATTCCAATGAGTAAAGATATTATTCTGTATTTCAGAATCCTCTGAAATTCACACTTTGCGAATACTTGAAAGAACCCATCATATCGGATTGTTAAATACCCTTTCACAGTTTCAATCTCAATATCTCGCACTAAAATATGTAGGTACAGGTAAAATTTTATTTTAGGCATATTAAGTTTAACGGAAAGTGGTAATGGATTTTTAATTATCCCGTATTATCCACAAAAAAACCAAAGGATCGTTAGTATTTGTAGTTAATTATATCACTGCCGTAATAAAAGTTGTTTTCAAGCACCCATATCTCCTGAAGCTACAGTATCGTCAAGATTCTCATAGGTTAACCGCCAATTCTAGGTGGTCATACATGTCGCCTTCCATATTTATGAGCTCTTGTTTCCTGCACGTATTAGAGCATAACGCTAATCTTATTCATGTCACTTCTCATTATTCTAACCGCTCTCATTTCGTCACACATCCCCGACGTCGCCTACTGAGACGGCGACGTGTGCAAATTGAATTATTGCAGCTGTGCAACTTGTACGTTCATTAAAATTGCCAGCCATTGACGACTGGGTACGGTAGTAATGCAATAACTTAAGCTTTATGACAAGTTTATGATGCCGTCCTTCGTATGTGCCTGATTAAAATACGGCAATAGATGTGTAGTAGGCACTTTATCATTGCCACTTCAACAATGCAGAATGGGGAGAAATGTCTGACGTCTGCAGTGTATTCAGCAGAATTTCTATAAGCAATGGTTTCCGATTGGACCCAGAGCATCTGAGCAAGCTTATCTAGCAGGATGAAAACAAGCAATAACGAAGCGACTTCGAATTGAAGTTTATTATAGAACTTCCTTGAGATTTGTTATCTATTCCAATAATTTTTTCCATGAGAGCCGTGAAACTGAACTAATTCTATAATCCGACCAATTTATCATCTCTCACTTTCAGAACACTTTATTGTTCCAACTTTTTGGAACGCTGTTGAAAGGTCTCAAATAATCAAAATTGTTAATATGACATGAAGTATGACAACCGTAACTAGGAAAATTTTCTATTGATCACTCAATTATAACGTCCGTAAATATAAATGAATACCTACCTACTAATGTTGATCTCCAGATCCAGAAATAGCATATTTGATTCGGAACAAAAGTGACTTTTCTTTGCCCCCCTTAAATATATCTTACAGATATATACTGAAGCATATGTCTAATGAAAAAACCTGAACCTGAGCATCATACGCTAAAATATATTTTATGAGAAGTACATAATACATAATAATAATATTAAATCGCTTCGAAATCCTTCAGTACAATCAGCATGAAACATGTGGATTTCACCACCACACGAGTAAGGGGTATGCATTCAAAATTCAGGTAAGTATAGAAAAATCTGTGTTCTTCCTCCTCCCATTTAAAGCAATCAGATTTTAACATGGACTCCCGCAGAGGGGGGGGCAGGTGGGGCCTACAATTCGCAGATTATACAACTCTAGTATCCCAAGCAAAAATACTTAAATCCTGCATACAGGAGCTCCAAGAACTCTCTGATAAAATTTCTAACTGTTTTTGAAAGTGACCAATGAAAATTGATCCAGACGAATCGCAGTTTATTATTTTCGATCATACAATCTCTCCCTCATCACCAACATCTTAATATATAAAACTCAGTCAGCCATATTGTTGGTTACACTATTTATAACTCAAGATTGGATGAACTGCTTTTATGAAAGTTTTTTTGCTGTATTCTTCTACGGCGGGGTTAACATGAAATACCATTGAACTCTGAAAAATTTGATAAAATAGAAAAAAAAATAGGAAATAATTTTCTTTCTTGCGAATAACGCCAATAGATGTCGTTCCGCTTAACAGCGGTAGAGCTCTTTCTTCTGATTTCAAATATACCTTATTGAGAGTATCTCTGGCAGTTTTCTATAAATATAGATATTTTCTTTTAAATCAAAGGCAGTTGTGGAAGGCCACACGAGAACGATGCGATTTTTTCATAACAAAGGAACCGTGGATAATGACACCTGATATTTATATTATTTATTTATTAACTGAAAGTTCAATTAGGGATTCAAATGACCCCTATTTATTTCTAGACAGTGTCGATATCTTTTTTCGAAGTTTTTGAACATTTTCCTCAACATTTATGGAATATATTGAAGTTCTCAATTTCTTCTTCTATTCTGAATTTAATTTCGTCAATATTTTGCGGACGGGCATTTTATATTTCAAATATCCCCATAAAAAACTGTCCAATGATGTTAAGAAGGGACTATCAGGAGGACATAGAATGGAACTCCGATATAAATGAATCACAACATTCTCGAGTGGCATTCTACAGCTGCCTTAGATTTAGACAAAAAAAGACAATAATTTTCAGAAACTGTCGAAAAAAACCTCAATGAAGTATGTATAAATATTTGAAATCAGGAGAAACAGCTCTACTGATTAGGAAAATAAAATACAGGGTGTGCCATTCGAAAAACAACAATTCACATTGCCTTGATGCAATTCTTAGTACTGAATACTGAATGCCCATAAAATATACTGCAAATTTGTCCATTTGAACTTTTGTGACTACCAATATTAACTGAGATAGCTATTGAGCTATTTCATTGCAATTAAATTTTTTGTATATTTTGTACTTTTGTATTTTTTTTTGTATTTCAACTGATATATTTCAGGATATATTTAAGGCGGAAGAATGTTTGCTGGGCCAGCTAGCTTATCTAATTGCCAATTGCCACAATTAGTTTCACCACCAGATCCCTTTCGTTCTTTAGTTTCTGGGATAGTAAATTATTCTAAACAGTTCTTGGCCAACATTCAAAAGCTGTTTCCCGACGACAACGTTTGGAGCAACACATACTGTACAGGACAACTTTATATCCACTTTCAAGGTATTATACCATGATAGTTGATTATAATATTAAAGTTGCTTTTTTTGAGGCAGTACGACGTCTGCCGGGTCAGTTAGTTAAAGATAAATGAGGTAATCATAAAACCTCCTTCTCCAGTCGAATGACTTGGTGTTAACATCGACAATAAATTGAACTTCAACCTACATTCTTAGTTGACGAAGAGAAAAGCCATTTCAAAAGCCAAATATTATTCCGAGTAAACCTATAGAAAACCAGGCATTACCTCCAAGAGTGCATCAATAATATACAAATCAATCTGTAGGCCCATATTAGAATATTCACACCCATTTTTTGCAAATTGCACGCATCCAGCAATTATAAATCTCTCAATAGCATGAATGACAGCATTGAGATCTATCACTAGAATAAGACATCCCAACAATGCACTTCATAATGCTCCAATTAATCTACTCTACCTGTAAACCAAAATAGGGCCTATTGGAAAAAATCAACAGATCAAATTAATTATTCTTTAAGAGGTTATTGCAATTGGATGAATTGATCTTCCAATATGAAGAAGACGGAAGGAATACATCAAAAAGAAAACAACATTAGTCTGTAATTTAACATGAACCATAGTACATGGCCAATTCCATAGGCAATATATGATTAAAATAATAATAATGAAAATCCCTTGTTTTGATTTCCTGGAGCAATTATGTATTATTTGAATCACATTTCAGTTTCTAGTTTTCAAATTTATTGTTTGATTCATAAATAGAACGTATATTTTCATAAATTTCGTTTCATCGAGAGTCTATGTATATTTGTTTTCATTTCTTCATAACTAGTGGATTTTCAGTTTTATCAACATTTTTTCCATTGCGGTTTAAAAATTTTTTATATTTGAATTTTTCTGTGTATATTGTTTCACGGAAAACTTCAAATTTTTTTTGCATCACCACCCCTCTGAGACCAAATTCTACAGGCGCCCATGCATAAATATGAAAACACAAATAGAAAAAAAAACGGAATATCAATATTGACAATGATGGCAATTATCGTTTTTGAAAAATTTTCATTTTACCCCCACCGGAAAAAAATTTCGGCCTGCTCCCATGGATTCTAATAAACATTACCTTCTATATGTATATACACTCATTGAGTATTGAAAGTATCCTTTTCGAATCGATTTCTCTTTGGGAAATAAGAAGTGAGTTGAGAAAAGGTTGGAAAACATTACGAATCCATAATAAACTTTGGAATGTAATCAACTCATAATTTCGACTGTACAATTTTCCTATTTGAATTTCAGAGAACGTTTTCTTACTTGCCTAATCTAAGGCAACATTTCTTCTATTTTGACTTTAAGAGAGAATATCGAAGAATATCTGTAATGTTCGTACTGGCGCATTCACCAATTTGTTGCGTTAATACTTTCTAATATTGATTATATTTCGACATGATTCCTTTTTATTTTTCACCTCCAATTAAAATTATAAAAATCCAGGTGATCATTATTATAAGCACTCAGAGAGCGAATGATGTAACGGGAAAATTCTTACCTAACTGCCTGCTTGAATATCTGCAGCAAACGATCGGACATGAGGTCAATTTTAGTTTTTAATTAACCATCGTATGTCATTAAAATTTTATCCGTGAAGTCATTCATTTCTACATGAATGTTGCCATTTCTCAGTTTTTCATCTAGTAAACGCAACAATAATTATATAGTAAAAAATGTGTACCGTACAATTGCATTCAGAAAATATCACATCAACTGTAAGAAATGAAAACTTCAATGAGAGAAAATTTTTATTTACCCCAAAAAAACTAAATTTTGTGTAAATATTTGAATTTTTGTTCGTTAACCATCTAGCACTGAACGATTCTATTGTAAACAAACAATTGGTAGACTCGTAAGAGTCCAGATAGTGTGAAATGATCTTAGTGCTATGTATAATCGCGTATTTGGAAACCTATATTCTGAGATAGCAAAATGCATTCTTCATTTCATTAATAATGGATATGACCAATATTGAATTTTCGCTTGCATTACTACACGTGCACATAATTTTGCAATTCATATAAACCAATGCTATAAATTGTAGTTGCGTCACTAAGGACGACGATCTTATCTTGCTTTTATCATTTATCTTTACGTTTGTATAGCTGGAGCACTAGTGCTCATTACGAACGGAAAATTGTTTTTTTTTATTTTTTATACTGAATAACAACAATGAGAAAAGTTTTAATTAATCGAAACGAAAGTTTCCTCTTTATTTATGTTATAAATTGCCAGCAAATAGATACTTTTATTCCCAAACTTAGGTTGATTTATGACGCCAGAGGTTTTCTGTAAAATTTTGGGAAATATTACTTTAATTTGTTGTTTTTTATGTTGAATTCAATATATCATAGATCGATAAAACGTAATAGATGGAAACAATATACATATGAATTTTTACCAAACACGAGATAAGATGTGAAGTAGCAAATTTTCTGTAAAATCGTGAACCATTATGAAACGAACCTTTAATTTCACTGTTTTCCCTATTTAGTTTAATGTGATTTAATAGACAGACAGATGATTATAAGAACTGTACTCAAACTCGAGATATGTTCCGTCGCCAATGATTACTTGAAAAATCGTCAGCGGTTAAATATAAATATGTTCAATTTTCGTGCTTCTTGTAGTTAAATATCTCTGCTATCAACCATTCAAATTCAAATATTCATGAGGAATCTCCTGCTTATCCTCGTCGATGTGGGTGTATCATTATTCCACGAATTCAATGGCGTTTCATCATGAGCAACTGGACATATTTTCTTTCGAGGATGCTTTTCTTGAGTTAGGCTGATAGCAAATGAAAAAAAAAAACATACATTCACACTACTGAATGAAGTCTGTTTAGGAGTTGCATTCAATATCAATTTCATGATTCTTATAAAATAATTGTTCGCGGTGCAACTTCTACAGTCAAATGTGAGATGCATGTTTCCAGCAATGCCACAATTAGGTATTGCACACATTGGTATTTCATGTTTAAGCTTCTTCAAGTGTGAAAACGTCAGGTGCCTAAATTCTAGCTCACCCGTTCATTTTTCCAATGACTTCAATTCGATGGTGAAGATATTTGAATCATGTAATCCTTCAGAATCACCTTTTGCAACAGAAACTTATGTCTCTGTCAAACTTGCGAATCAAAAATTATTTCAAAAGATGTTGGTACGCTACAAAATATCGCTGTGCATCAACTTAGTTCCGTTTCGAAATCAGTACGTGTTATTTCAGGTTCATTAAGTATATTATTATCATTAATCGGAATACTGATACACTTGGTTTGTTCGAATAAAGCGTTGCTCATCAAGAACATATGGGGCATATAGCCGAATCTGCTGCCTGAATGTCCATTAAGAAGATTAGTCCAGGGAAGGAAACATGAAAAGTTCTGAGATTAAAGAACCGGAAATGAGAATCTCTAACAAGTTCATTTTCATTCTTGCACGCATTATAAATGTGTCATTCCCGTTGAAACGTACAGTCAACGGAACATAAAGTCCAGAATCCATTAACCTTTCTTTTCGTTTTGAACCCTATTGAAACCGAAAGCTTTATTCGATCTCCGACAGGATGATAAATGCGCAAATATTCACCAGATATATTTTCGTCTTTACGTAGGACGTATTAGTGAAATTAATGCGAAACATCTTGCCCAATTGCTCCGATCCATCTCCCTGTCATACTTAGCAGCCCCTGAGTGGTGTTATGGTTCATGATCACCGGCGGAACATTTACTGCCCACAGTTCGTATGATTAACAACTTCCTCGCATGAATTTCTAGTTTTGCGCTTGGGAATTATACCGTTTGACTCTGCCGTTTTCTCATGGATGTTTATAATTTTCGTTCTGCTCACGCTATAATCATTTTGTTCCACATTATATGTAATCCTCTGATAATCGTCGTGACAATTAAGCATTTGAACTGCAGGTTTCAGACGTTTTCACTTGGGAGTTCTTGTTATGATATCACTGTCAAATACACCTCCACCTAAAATGAAAAAAACTATTCGTCAGAAGGTTTTTCAGTCGTTTATCTACCGAATTTGTTACTTGAACTATATTTGCTGAGAGCCGCCTCTTCTGCAACTTTATATACCACTTCTTTCACAACGTTTGAACAATTTTGATGAATTTTTTTAATACTAACGATTCGTACGTTTTTGCGACGAAAAATTCGAGTTTATCAACTTTTTTGCTTGATAGAACGATCGGTAGATCATTTTCACTGGTTGCTAGGGTGAACAAAACGGTATCTGAATCACTGGCCGTTCAGCGAACTATGAGTGAAATTGACTGAACATTCTTTGAAACAATGAATTAACACGAAACCATTTGAACTCAGTTCAACTATCATTGAAAGTGAAAGTACAATTTTCCCAATTGCTGATGGAATGCTAAATTTTTTCAGCAAGGTCTAGTTTATTTTTCAGGGAATGCTCAACGTAACTTTCAGCTACAGTCGAAGACCGCCATCCACCCTATCGTTTAAGTCCTGATACATCTACTCCCTCATTAGCTAAAAATGTAGCCGATGAAGTGCGTCTTAAAGAGTGGCCAGTATAGGCATTTGGATTTTCTAAATTCAAAAAAGTTGCAAGTTTTAACGGCCAACTTGTCCCTTTGCCTATTACTTGAATATTGCATTTTCCGCTTTGATATCTTCAAATTAAATGCTCAATTAAAATTCCGATCTTCTATGTCCTATGTCCCTGACGCTCATGTTGTAAAACTCTTCTCTTCTACATGCCCCTGATATATCTAATATCATTCAAACCTGAAAGATCATAGTGAGTTTATAGATCACTATTATATTGATAACAGCACAACTTCATGATTGAAAAGATACAATCTCGTGCTTCTTTTAAAAATTTAGTCATTTCTTCTCATGTGAAAACAGCAGATTTTTTGGGTTTGTAACCAAAAGATTTTCTTTCAAGGTATGATATGAGCGTTGCAAACTTGAAAATGTCAATGCTGTCGTTCAAAATTATCGTGCTCTTCAGCATTGAATATTCTGCTCAAATAGAAGATTCCAGATCTCAGCTTTTCTTTTCTTCGAACAAAAGAGGCCAGTAACACTTTTTCATTGATTTGACTGCCTTTAGTCTAAATCCATTCCTTGAAAGTATTGTATTTACTCTCGTAGCGATTTTTGGATTTGTCAGGAATAACTGAAGAACAGCCGATGTCCCAGGCTATTTGAATTTCATTATCTTCCGAAGATTATATATCGCTTATTTTTCAACGCTAGTAAATGCAATTGATTATTGTTACTTTGAAAATCAACTGAGATTTTCTTACCAAGACTACGCCTCATATTATATTCCTACTCAGCATTAATAAAGCCACGAATAAATGAATTTGTCAGATTGTGTCTATCGTGCAGAAAACGCTATTAGTATCTTAATCTTTTTTTTTTTTGTTATTGATGGGCTTTAGACAGGTGGTCATGCAGCCAGTCACAAATTCATATACAGTATTTTACAGTCAGTATAAACTAGTATACAAATAATTACGAGGAGATGAAATATTGACACATGTATAAGAGAATATTTTTAGAAATTAAAGGAGCAAATAAATTTAGAAATTTGAATGGAAAAGTTTTGTGAATATGTAAATGATATGAATGTATATGAGCATTCAATGAATAAATAACAATATGATAAATAATCAAGAGCGGTATAATAAAGTATGAACAAGTATTTTGAGGACTAGTATTTGGTAGTAAATTTCTAAATTTTTAAGAGCAAGTAAGAGATTTTTATTGAAAGGACTGTTAACTTCAACTGCTGAGATTATGTAAAAATTCTTGATTTCGTTAGAGCATTTTCTACATCTAATAAAAATGTTATCCAAATCTTGATCTTGATTATAATCAAAGTCGTCGCTGCGCTCCTCCTCCAAACCATTGTCTTCGATTGGTGAAATGCCCTTATATACCGTTCTGTGTGCTCACTGGAACGTCTTATTTTGAATGGAAAAAATTTTTCAATTGAATGAGAAAACAGTTATTTAGATGTGTATTGAATATGTTTCAGTCTGTGAATGAATAAGTTTCACGAGCCGAATATAATCACTTTCAACACGAATATAATTGAATTATTTTCATATAAATGGCCTTGTTGATCATTCAACATGCGAATTTGAAATGACATTGAAGTTCAAAATGCATTTAGATATTCAAATAATCACAAGGTCATTGTGAATGGAAAAAGTGGCCTACGCTATGGACCATGGACGATATTGTTACTAACAAATGCTAGTTGGCAAATGGACGCCATCATTTGAATTGCCTTCTAGTTTAGTTTATGTCTTTGTTTCTTCACTGCTAAAAATGTTTGTCAGTAATGGGAGAATAAATAAGAGCAGGGATTGGACTAGTGGAGACCCCGTTGGCAGATTCGTCCAAAATAAGAGAAAGCCGTCATCAGAGAAGAGCAGAGAAAAGCTGGTTTCGTTCTTCTTAGGACAGATCAGTGCCTCTCAGTCAGTAACGATGAACGAGCCAGGGATGGGCAAACGAAATCGATATATAAAAATTTCGATATTTTTTCGGGAAATTATCGATGACTATACTCGATATTATATACTTATCTTATGTAGCTATCGATGAAATTCAATTAACCTCAGTTGATACATATTCATAGTAAACTATTCTTACCTCATTTCGAATAGAAACAGCTTGGAGTCACAGTAAATAATTTCATTCCAAGTCACTGACTGCTCCTATTCATAAATTCGCACAAAACAAACTCTCTAAAACGTTAGGGCCTTATGAAATATTCGAGAGAGTCATTTTATGGCAGCCTTATGTCCACATATCTCTCTCGAACTGCGGCATATACTTGACAGGTCTGAACCCCAAATGCTATAATGTCTCATATGTATACTTCGCTATCTTTTATGAGGATGCTAGTGCCAATTTCTGGAAGCGATATCGTATAGCATAAACGCCTTTTACCCGTCTGATGTATGAATATGAGTTGTTTTTCCACTATATAGGGTGGAAAATGCTTGCTAAGGAGTGAAGATGGCATCAGAAATAGAGGTGATACTGGTTTAGGCATGGCGAAGAGCAGTGTTGTCAGATATATTTCGCATTCTCGCTCAGAAAATGATAGCAATTGTGAAAAATATGAAATTGAGACAAACATTTCTCACCAAATTTTCGATATAAATTGATGACCGAGAAAGATTAATCGAGTATTGTTGAATATGTACTTTTGGCAACCCTATGCCCTATTTTCTCAACCACAGTAAGAAAATGTTAAAGAAAAGCTTTTGAATAATAGTAAATTTTAGATATTTCTCAAGAACCAATGTTCTGTCTTACATAATTGAGAAGTAGAATCTCTAAAATATTCCTGCATTTACGGTGTCAGTTAGAAATAGACACAGCAAAAAAATAGATATTGCTCAATTGGAAGAGGTTCATAAAGTTTCAGAATTTGATATTTTTGAATGTATTCAATATTTCAATATGGCTCGGATGACAATTTCAATGAAAATAAAATCAATGTATAAATTGTGCTTTCACAAAAAAATTCTGGAAGTATACATTTTCCCATAATAATTATTTATGATATGAATGTTAAAAGTGACGTTTTATTTTGTGAGTGAAAAACAACATAACGAAAAAAATTGAATCACTTTCAACACAAATACCATACAATGTTTTTTTGTACAACTGCCCTATTTTGATAACGAAATGGGTGAATTTGTTATGACAATAAACTTCAAAATGCATTTTACTATTCAAAAAATCAACAAATGAGAAAAGACGCTGTCATTTGAATTTCGTTCCTGTCCAATTTTCGTCTTGGGTTTTTAACTACTTAATATGTTTGTCGAGAGTCCAATTATGAATAAAAGTGACGATTTGGTTGTTCCTCTAGATATCGGAGAGTCTGCAAGAAGAGCAAATCTGGAACTCCTACCTAAAAAATTCTGTTCAGCAGTACGATATTCCATGTAACTATCTCCTGGCCTGGTGTAAATTGAAAAATGTAGAAGGGAATTCTGTGAAACTGTTTTCCTGGCATACTTAGAAGAAAAATAAAAAATATGGAGTTCATCAACTTTGTGGAGCAAAAATTTTCAATGATAAAGTCAAGCGCCCTTGTTAAAAATGGAGTGGATGTTAGTAGATATTTCAAGGTAATAGCATATTCAAAACAGAAAAGGAAAGGATATCGTCCCAAAAAATCGAAAAATTCTCCTTCGTGGACAAGTTGAGAAGTTTATAAAGGGGGCACAAGATGAGAAATACTTGATGGTTAAGGTTGCAACTATTTTCGAATTATTTGTAGCCTGTCGGCGTGAAGAATTGTGTTATTTATCAGTGGAAGACAACGAAATAACAACTAAATCATTGGTTATACAACTTCCAAATACAAAAACGAAAGTCAGTCGTTCTTTCAGTATTGTTGTGAGGTATGTAGACTATTTTCATAAGTACTCAGCACTGCGCCCTTCCGCCATCAAACATTGTCGTTTTTTCCTGAAATACATGAATAATTAATGCACTGCCAATCCAGTTGGTATAAATACATTTGGAAAAATTCCATCTGTTGTTGCCGAATTCCTCAAACTGCCAGAACCGAAGCAATATACAGGACACTGTTTTCGAAGATTCTCCGCTTCATTGCTAGCAGAATCAGGAGCCTTTCACAACAACCCTTCGATTATTTGAATATTAAAATGCATTTTGAAGTTTATTGTCATTGCAAATTTGCCCATTTCATTATCAAAATAGGGCAGTTGTACAAAAAAAAAACATTGTATGGTGTTTGTGTTAAAAGTGATTTTATTTTGTTCGTGGAATTATTCAATTCTCTCCGCTCATTTCACAAACTTTTTCACTCACAAAATAAAACGTCACTTTTAACACTCATATCATAAATAACTATCTTTGTTTCCTCAGAGCTTGAATAATTGTAAAATAGGAATATATTTCAGATATATAGATAACTGTTTTTCATTGATAACTGCCAATTAATTATCGACCTGAGTCTTTCTGTCAGAATAAATTTAGTAAGTCAATACAAAATTGTGGATTCAACTATTAGACACATTGCAGCAAGACGTGGCAACACCACTCCATGAAAAAAGAACGACTGGCATAACAAATTTCCACTAGTCTTCTGATGTTATGGCCTGGGCTTGCCATAAATTATTCTTTATGGGAGAGATAAAGTGAACTTATTTTGTTAAATATATGACATCCGCTCTAGATATCTCCGAGACCCCTTCCAAACATTTCGCATATCCCTCCGCTCATAAAAATGATTGATTAGGCTCTGGCTGTAGCACCGAAGTGTTTAGTAATTCTGAAATGTGTTACCTGCTATCAAAGGAAGTTATTGAAGGTAGCTCAGCTTGGGAAAGCGAGCTGATATCGATAAATTTGGTTCAACCACTTACATAGCTACTCGCCGCATTCGATATGTATAAAAATATATAATTTATTCGATGAGATTTTCGAAGGAAATAGTTATTTCAAAGAGGATTGTGATATTTGAAGTATTTTCTGCTCCTTTTAATTATTACTAATGAACACAAAATACAATCAACTCAGCTTTTTTCAAACAACTCTTGTCCATAGATCATATAAGCTTGTGTTTTTATTTCCACATTTTATAAGATAATAACTGTTAATGCTGTATTGGGTTTCACCTGTTTGTTTTTTTTTGTGTTCGATAATAAAATGAATAGGTCAACAACTTCAACTCATGTCAGTTTTTACATTGCTCAGTTATTCATCGACAACTGTCAACTGAGCTCATTTTGTTACTCTTTACTTTTTTTATTTTATTTATTATGGTATAAAATCGTAAATGTGAATCAAACAAAGTTTGTTAACTCAGAGTACGATTTCCTAACTCAAACTATTTGATTTTTTTTTTTAATTTAATTCTCTTTCAAACTTCGTATATTTTTCTTTATTTTTCAAGTTGTTAGGGAATCCATTGAATGATTTCATTGCTGAATATGATGGAAGTTTTAACCCTCTCGTTGTCCTAAATATGCAGTCACTGTAGAGATGATTGGCATTTCTTGTAGAATATTCGTGTTCATCAGCATGCTTCTTTAGTTTGAGCATAGATTTTAACAGACCCGTATCAATCCTATAAATAAGCTTACACTTTTTTTGTTTCACCACCTCGGAGATCGGTAACCCAGGAAACCTTTCATACAAGTAGCTGGTCCTGGTCTCATACGGAAGATTTTAAATATTTTTAATCGCCCTATTTTGAAGTCTACTCAAATTCATCTTTGTCGTATTTCCCTAAATTGATGTCTGATATGTGAAGATATCGAAAGACCATCGGATAAAAGAATCTCGAATATAAGAAACAACTACCCAAGAATTGATATAGGACTCATGAAGATACAAAAAAACATTAAAACAATGAAAACAGCAAACAAAAGACCAATATTTCAATTGCATTAGTTGCTGTTATGTTTATAATAGATAGTGTAATGGAATGGACATTGATATAATTTGTTGAATTGCGTGTAGCTAACGATATGTCGCTATTCATTTTCTAGTTTTCTTGGCTTGCATCACCATTCCTCAGAGTGGTGAACATTAGGTATATAGGATCAATAATTTATTTATTCTTTGAAACCATGTCACTTTTAGTTTCGTTAATATAATTCACAAGAGTGAATTGAAAGGCAAAACTTTTTCACTAAATTCTTTATTTCGAAGCCACTCAAAAAGTTTCGCCTGCTAGGCATCTTCAGGAGATTAATGTACAATGTTCCAATTTTTTTTCAACTTCATCACAAACTTTGCTCACTTGTTAATTGACATTAAACATCAAATCTGAAAAACAATAATTATAAACAGAAACGATCGAAAAGAAAACAAGTCTCTTAGAATATAACTATAATAACAGAAACATCTATCGCATAATTCAAGACATAGAGTCAATTCTTATAATTTAGAAATAAGATGAAGCAAAACCTGGCCACTTCCTAATCTTGACAAGTTGGACAAAATTTTAATTGAATTAAATTCTCAAAAATGGGCTTGTAGGAAAGATGTGTCCCAGTTTGACTATTCGGGCGAGAGTTTGTGTTATGTTAAGTTTTTCTTTATCACATACAGGGTGAGTCGGGAATAACGGACCAAACTTCAGGTGTGTATTCTGCAGGTCGAAATAATTTAAAAAAACTCATATATGTTCTTATCCGATTCTCATTTGTTTTCAAACTATAGGGTAATTAGAATATTCCAAATGAATTATTTTTTTCCAGTTTATCGCTTCTTATCACAAATGCTGTAGATGCTGACTTATTTCTATTTGCGAAATGAGTTAATAGCATTACTTGAGGACGTTCCTTTAAACATCCGAATGCAAATGAATTATCAGCACGATGGAGCTCCCGCGCATTTCGCTCGTCAGATCAAACAATATTTAGATCAAGAGTTTCGCGGAAAATGGATTGGTCGCGGTGGTCCTATTAGTTGGCCTCCAAGATCTCCAGACCTCACACCACTGGACTATTGTTTGTGGGGCTGGTTCAAGAACGAGGTATACAAAGTAAAAGTTAACACTCGGGATGCCCTAATTCGACTCATTAGAAATGCGGAATTGCTTAATTAAGAAAAACACGAATCAATCAGAAAAGCAACAAGAGCCCATCGCAGACGAAGTCGAATGTGTTTGGAGGTTAATGGGATTTTTGAGCATTTATTGAAATAATGCTATAAATGAAACCATTTTAATGTAAAAAATGTTGTTTTTTTATAATGACGCTATAGTTTGAGAACAAATGAAAATCGGATAACAACATATGAGTTTTTTGAAGTTATTTCGACCTGCAGAATACACACCTGAAGTTTGGTCCGTTCCTCCCGACTCACCCTGTATATCTCAAGTAGTTCCTCTCCCAAAATTATGCTTATGAAATAGCTGTATGTCTTGCTTCTTGTCAAATTATTGTTTAGTTGATTTCATATGGTTTCCAAATAATATATTCTTCTGATTAGATATTTGTTTCTTCCTGGTGTCTGATGACCTATATCTTTTCCCAATGCAAAAAAGCGTCACATGTCTTACATCCAAGCTCGTAGATTCCTTTGTTTTTGTAACATTGGTGTTTTGTCTTTGCAATTGATGATATGGGGATACAGGAATTTTTCGGTCCCAAAAGCTATCTTCAAGTTCTCTAACTCGAATGCTCGTGCGATCTTCAGCTGATTTCGCAGTAGAAAGGAACAGAAAAACTAACCTGTATTGTGTCCTCGTGTCTTTGGAATATTTTGATGTAGTTATATCTTCCTTCGTCAGTATTTTTCAAATGAATTTATCCACCATGTGTGGCATATACTCGTTATTCTCATTTTCAAAGTTTTCTTTGCTAAGTGGAATTTACAACAATCCATGAACATATGAGTTAGAGGACGCATTTTGGTGAGCTTCTGGGTTATTCGATATTTTATTGACGGTGTTAGCTGTTTACGTCGCCTTCCTATATACATATATTCATTGTCATCTTATGTATTCTCGTCAACTTTGAGGGGCAAGCCCAAGAAATTTGTTGTAATGTTTCCTATTTGCACTGTAACTCTATTTCATTGTGTATCCAATTAAATACTCGTAAGACGTTTGCGAAGTATAAAGATCCAGTTAGGAATACCAGAATGTCATCAACATATCGGAAATATTCAAAATATATTTTATTATCTATCTCAAATATTTTCTGTTTCAAGTGATTCATAAGGATTTCTGGAGTGACGCTGATAGGAGCGATTCCATTGCCACTTACTCAGAAGACAAACTGAGTAACGTCGGAATATGTTCGATATTTTTTTTTTTTTGAAAGTTCATTTTACACTATCTTGACAGTTTTCTGACGTAATATGTATATAGATTTTTGGCGTCCAATAAGTTTAGTTTTTCTTTTTAGGGATTTCGAGTTCGAATGAATTCTCTACTGCATAAGTTGACTGAAAGTCTATTTGAATCTTCAAAATCGTGAAAAAAAATTTGTCATTTCATAGGTCGGTTCATCTATTGAGCTGATATGTCGGTTTTGTGGGAGCCCATCAAGATTTGGTGTTTTAGGGATGGGACGTTTTTGAAATTGCCATATGACTCTTCCAAATGATCGCATTTTTTCCATCTTCTACATAAGAGAATTCAAAGGCTTTGTCTCTTAGTTCATGCAGAACGTTATCGTATTTGCTTTATGTAATACAATACAATAATAACACGTTACTTAATACTTGAACTCTGATAATGAGATCGAGGAGCATCCACTCTAATCTTAATTCAATCTGAAATTGCACTAATTTCGAAACACAATGAATCGATCACATTTTGAGTTTTGCTCTAAAATGTGAATGAAACGATAAGAGTCATGCCGAGAACCAAGAACGTAGAGAAAATTAATTGTAGTGAAAGAATTAATTTTTCTCCGTAATATTTGCATATCAATCAGTATGTCAGAAAAAGTTTATTTCTGCGGTTTCGGTGCCTAAAATTCACGACAGCGGATGTTTATTGATCGTTTCTTCATGTCATCGCCCTGAAAACAACGGAAATTAGCCGATTCGATCTTTCAACTCCGCGGGGTGAAGGTTGGCGTGTTCAAACACAATAATGACGTCAAAAAACCGGGGACTTAAATTAAGGAGATCAATGGACATCGTAACTATTGCCTCAAACCCGCCGCTCAATAGAAATCGTTCGGACGGCTAAACACGATAGTATATTTCAGGTGGAACCTTTAGTGGGTGGAAAACATGCAATAATTTGATTAAGTCTATATCCAGCGAACGTTGCGTTTCTTGGCAGTAAATTATTTTTAAGACTTAATTTGTTTTTCGTGCTTATTTATGATTTGATAAATCGCCGGTGAAATATGAGGCAGAACAGGGTCGGGCTTTCTTGAAAACGCTTCTTGTTTTTTTGGTAATACTTATTGTTGCCAAATCTACACAAATGTAGATGACTTCTCCTCTGTATCTGTTGATCATATAAATAAATACAATCCATCCATCTTCTTTTGAATAATTCAGGAGCTAATTTGCTCATGATAAACATTCAATGACTTCTTATCTAACATTACATTTCCGAAAAAGTCTTGAGGATTTTCTCCCCTATTCTGAAACAAAATGATCTAATTTTGAACGAGATATTCTTGATAATGGAATATTTGTTGGTACATTATTTGGTCTATTTCCATTATCTATACTGGTAAATTCCAACAGTATAGATAATGGAAATAGCCCAAATAATGTACCAAAAAATGATCTAAATAATAGAAGTAAGGCTCCTGCGTGAAACTCGTGCACTTATTTGCCAGGGGCCAAATTCTTTCTGAAAATTGTTGCCTAACTAATGGAACAAAAATGAAACCATCGAACTTTTAATATTTGCAACGCTTCGGTGTCTATATCATCTTCAAAATCGTGAACATTGATGTTGTCAAATGATGAATCCAACGAATTTCTTGATTCTTAAGATTTTTATAAATTTACTAATTTTTTTGTTATTAGAGTCTGATAAAGGCACCGAAACGTTACAAAGTTCAATATTTTGAATTTATTTCGTGTTTCATTTTTGGATGACAATTTTTTCAAAGGAGCTGTTTTTCTATTATTTGAAGAAATTAGAATTGATTTCATTCCAGAGATCAGGAGTGACTAATCTAATGAGTGATGTTCAGGTACGAATGCCTTGTATTCGATATAGATCAAACTCGTCGTTTTCTCCGAGAAAGAATTAGAAAATGGAGTTATCGATCCCCCAAAATCAACAACAGGCTTTCCTAATCACTGTATTACTTCTTAGCACTTTATTCATTTCAATAAAACTTAATAAAGAAATTGAAGAATTAATTAAATTAATTTTTCACAAAGTGGGTGGATGTAAAAGTTTGGATTTCAGAAATATCGTCAGCTTGAAAACAAAACCTTCCAGTCTTAAACGATCAACTAGATGTTCGACTTTCTCCGCTTTCAACAGTTTTTCAAAAATATTATTTCATACTCCATTTAGGAATGAGACGTTACCCTTAACATGCATGCCACAGATATATTTTAATTTAACTGTCAAACGTGTGGAAAAGTCCACATACATCTCTAGACAAATATCAAATTATTGTCAAATTAACCTTGTATATATGTAAATAGCTCAAATTCAAACCTTTAGATAAAATCTCTAGATTAGGAGCTATATATAATTAATAATGTAGGTATATAAATTCACGAATATTTCCCCTTGTAAATAATCTGTATATATAGCTTAGGAAAATCAAAATAAAAATGCTGAAAAGCATCTGTGTTTCATTGGTGTGGAAAAGTGTTCCTTTTTGTCTTCTTCTTTTAATAATAAAGTGATGTTTCCAAAGTGTGATATCAATTTCAATTATATAAAAATATTTAAGAAAAAAAAAAGATTCTTTGCCTTTACGGAGGCCACAATGAGAGCATTTTTGAAACATAGAAGAGTTCAATCATCGAAATGAATGCCAATTTCAATTCCCAGACTCACAGATCTTTTTATCATGAGGTTGGAGAAATGATATAGGTACCTAAAACGTTGTCACTGAGATGAGAAATATACCAGTTTCAGCCTTGTTTGGCATCATCAGTATCTCATACACCTCAGATACAAAATCTTCATGAAAAACTTCGATATTTATAGCAATTAGATGCGATGTAATGAGTAAAAATTACGAAACAGTGGCATCCAGTTGCGTCAAAATGTTCCACATCTCCAATCAAATGCTAAAAAATAAATCTGAACTTCCTCTTTCACTGAATGAGATTTTAGCAGTGCCTCTATTAATGGCCCGCTTGCTAGTTTCTCATTTTTTTTTTAGCGTTTGATTGAAGATGTGGAAATTCATTTTGTCGCAACTGGATGTCACTGTTTGTAGTTTTTACTCATCACATCGCATCTAATTGCTATAAATATCGAAGTTTTTCATGAAGATTTCGTCTCTGATGTGTGTGAGATACTGATGATGACAAACAAGGCTGAATGATGACAAGATCTGTGAGCCTGGGAATTGCCATTGGCGTTCATTTCGATGATTACCAAGTTGAATATTTCTATGTTTCATAAAAATATTTAGTTGAGAAATTTCTAGAGATGGGAATATTCTATAGGTCAAGCTTGAAATATTATAGTTGAAAATGAAATGATATTAATTCAATATAAGCAGTAGAATTATGGTAGGCCCGCCTCTGCCACCTCTGAACGTCCGCTAGTTTGTACATCCATTGAATATTCGATCGGGATTATGCTGAAATCAGTGATCATGTCTCAATTATCAATTATACCCACCTGCGTTTTGTAGGATCAGATTTTCATTGCAGGTACTCGTTTTTTTTCTATTTAAAATTATTCATACACATACATTAGAGAATTGGATCATTTTAAGACCTTGTGCGGATATTTTCTCCATATGTGATTATGATTACATGGCTGAACTTTCTTTGTTTTGAAATTAATATCATTTAATTCTCATTCATTGTACTATATAATTTATATGAGAGAAATTTGTCGCAAATGTAAATTATGATTGGTAGCCACACTGCAGCGAAGTTCTTTGCATTTTCTGAGGACGTTTACCATTTTGATGTCTTTTTTATATGCATCAGACAGTAGCGATTTCGACAAATGAATAAATCAACGGCTTTTTTTAAAAAGCAGATTTTTCGATTGAAAATTAGGCTGCACTTTTCGATATTGAGTCAAAATAAGCTGAAAAAATTAACATTTTGAATGAAAAATATTATAGTGTGTTCTGGACATACGGAGGAAAGTTCTCACCAAATTTCGTGAGAAAAAATTTTGTTTGAGTATGATAAAAATAGAAGTCCAAAAATTAGGTTATTTGAGTTTTTCACATAACTTTTGAGGTTATTGGAAAAAAGTATAGTACAAAAGTTGTACATCTTTTCATTGCCTACCACTTTGCTATTTAACTTTTTTCCATAGCACTCAGATCGCTCGTAAATTATTTTTACTTTTTTTTTCGAATGGGTTTCATCCTACTATAATTTTTTTTTTCAGAGATTATCGACTATTATCTGGTCTTTTATATGTATAAAAAACTCTAGAAGGATTTATAGTAGTGAAACTTAATATTTTTAACGAAAATGAGTGTGTTTCGCGATGTCAACATAAATGAGAAACAACATCACGAGTTTCTCTAAAAAATGATTTTTCGTTACACCGGATCGTTGTACCTTCCACTGGAAAAGACTAGAAATACCTGTGAAGGAAATAGGCTGTTTTCCACTTATACATATTTAATAATAAATTTTTGAGGTCGAAAGAAACCCTTTTTTCGTTTATAATTTTTTTTCGCTTCACCCTGGATGGAAAGATATGCCATTTTAAATTTTCCTAATGAGCCATGCTGCGCCTGAAATCATACCATAAGAGTTTTTCCCCGCATTTCCTCTACAGCTTGAACCTCCCAAATAATGTAGTAGGGAGGGAATTAGAATCATTTTCGTAACAAGCCAATTGGGGCTAAAATTTCGAAAAATAATTAATAACTCAAAAACCGTTAAAGATAGGTATGAAAAAGTAGAAGTTAATAGATTAAATATTTTATGGAGTATCATGAAAAATAGAAAGGATGTCCCATTTAAAATACCAAAGTTATTGCTGAATTGTCGTACATCCGGCAACACTGAAAATGTGGAATTATTTTAAAAATGTACCTTACATGGCCAAATATCAATCCACAAAATTTTTAATCTTCACCATCAATAGTTTCCATAATAATCTAATAGACCACTCACCTTGGGACACCCGATATATTACTTTTAAGATTGGATTCCTTGAATTTTTGGTATAATTATGGCACAAAATGTTATGTATGGATAATAATTAAAATCTGAAACATGGGGTTGTAATTTTGGCTTCAAAGACGATTCACAGCATCAAAAAAAAATATATTTCGAATATCATTTCATTAGATGAAACTGTTTGGAGGATATAACTGAAAATGAATTTAACTTTTTAACAGCCCATATCTTTGAAACTTTGCCGAACGGAAATAAATGAAAAGTGAACGGAAAAAGTATTTCTTTCGATTTCAGGAATTTTTCCTTGAAATATCTGTAGGCACAAGTGAAGGACTCACCCTGTATGAAACCCTTCATTTCACCCCTATTGAATTCAATAGTTTTTTGCAGATCATAAACGTCCATTTTAAACATGATAAAAGATAATATCGAGAAACCACCAAACAGATGTCAAATCAAGTCCTTTTGTCCCACAATAAAGAACGACAGTTTATCATCAATCTTCCAACAAAACATTGATCTTATTGTCGTTGACAAAGACTTCCTCGTCCCAAAAAGGCCTCAACCACCAGACTCGTCGTACACATTTCTACATAAGCCCGATTACGATCAATTTTCGACACACACATACCTCAGCAGGCAGCTGCAGCTGCTATCTTCTTACCTTGTGACACTCTCCACAACAATAACAATAAACTTATTTAGTTTTATACAGCCCGAAACATAAATTATTTATCCGGTAATGGTCAATAAAAACCATAATGTTAATAAGTTAGCGTTGTAGCATACGAAGGGTTATAAATTGACAGTGTTACGACTTATATTTAGCAACACTAATGTACGTGTCTGACATGTATTATAATTGAGAAAACTACTTAAGAATGACAGGAGGCTATCAACATGCTATGCCGCTCCTCTTCAACGACCGGTAGATACATATTCAGTGCTTCATCCTCATTGTTGTTCACGTCCCACCAAGAGAAGCGCCTTTCCATTGAACTCCAACAAGGTGAAGCGAAGTGACAATCACGACGTGTAGAAAAATACCTTACGATCTCCATCTGTTGAACGGCGGCCAGTTGGAAACAGCAATATTTAATGTTGATTATTAATTACAAATCAGTGGGATGCCGATTAACCACGAAATATATTCGAGAATGTACATGGAATCAAATATTTTACCTTCGATAACATATAAGTAGATAACCATCGTGAAATTTAGTTTCCAGCGAATTAAAATGTAAACGGCTCTCCGTGATTTACAGTTATTGGAGAGTCTCGTGTTCTTCCTCTAATTACTAATTATCTGGTAGGTTTTAATGAAGATCGTAAACAGCGATCGGGTTTTTGTTGTTTATGGGGAGACCATAACGAGCTCTATAGGTGGAAGCAATAATTCTGACAGGCAAGGATCATGTTAATTTTATAGCATTGAATATGGATAAAACTGGCTGCTTTTGCACATTCTCACGTTATTCATCTCAACTGAAACAAGGGCGTTGAGTCACTATAATGGTTTAATTAGAATTGTTCCAACGCGGCATCCTTGAGCCGCAAGACATGTCTTCGAGGCAACGTTCAGCTGAGCTTTTTTGGGAGACATCATGAACACTATTTGTTCGCTGGAGGACTTTCTGAAATATACAAGACGATTAAGTAGGACATGAACATCCCAACGCATACTAAGCTTTCCTGAAATGTTTTTCAAATTTGTTGATTTCTTTGATTTGCTATTTGTTTTCAGGGCATTTGAGACTTTATAAATGATGACATGAAAATACGCAATACCAGATTATTCTCGGAAATGAGGGCATCTGTGTGTAGCTTTTATGACAAAGTTAGAAATTCGATCATCTGATACTAGAACTACCCGAGATAAGATCATGAGTTTTGAACCTTTTCATGCATGACGTGATCACGCGATATAGCGGAAAAATTAATTTGACGTTTATGTCAAACTATATTATCCGATCGCAAAGAAATCTAGCTTGTACCTACGCAATTGTAAGCTAATGCTTTGAGATTGTTGCTAAATATCAACACACTATAACAGATCGCTCCAAAAATTAAAGGTAGTTGATCTACTGTCGAAAGAAATCGGAAGCATCTGAATTCTTCAAAAAATTTCAGTAGGTCCTCCGTTTTGATGAACTGAATACTCAATGCAAAATTATTAAGATAATGATATTGATATTTACAATAATATCTTTCACTTGATTTTCACCAAGTAACCAAATCTCGTGTTCAAACTATGTATATGTATAATGAAAGATAAGTCGGACTTCTACTTTTAGACTGATTTTTGGAATAATTCTTTCTTACGTTCATACAGGAGTCTTCATTGAGGAAATAGCATCTTTTTAAATTTTTTCATGAATAGGAATTTTTTTCCAATTCATAGAACTCTTTAGGAAAATGGATACATTAAAACATATTCTCGCTGTTTTCAACTTCTCACCATCAAATTGAAAATCTTCTTAGACCGAAACTTTTCCGTTTCAGGTATAGATAATCTATTCAATATGGGTTTTGAGGGAGTTTTAGCTGATAAATTTTCTAATTGATGAAAGTAAAATTCATCTATGAATTCACCAGGCAAAAACTAAATTCTAACAAAAACGGACTGTTTTTGCACCGAGTTTTTCCACATGTAAGCATTCACAGAAATCTATTGAAGTATTTTTTGGAAGGTCTTTGCACTTTTGTGAAAGTTTTAAGCAGCCGCCTCTCTTCTATTATTCACAAAGGCAACTTTAGGGTCCAAAGTGTTTTTTTTACGATTTGGCCCCTGACAAATTAGTGCTCATGGACTGTTATTTGAACACAAGGTTTTTATTGATTTTTGTTTCAGAGACTGGCAGAGAAAAACCCTAATTAAACATAAACAAATATTCACATATAGTATATCGAAATCTTCCCAAAAGGTAGGAATCTACCTTTTGTTTTCATTTCGAAGGCTCTGTGGGATCTCTCAGTTGATAGAGAACCTTTGAGGATCTAAATGAACATACCTTCATTTTGCAATATAACGAAACAGTCAAATATCAGTCGACCAAATCATAACTACATAAGAGTTCATATAGGAAACAATATACAGATAGAGAAAAAGTTGTCTAACCAAAACTATAATGATGATGATACAAACAAGAAATCGACAAGAAACATCAATTTTAATGAATCTGATTCCTTGATAAATCCGATATTAAGGAGTAAAATTGTGTTCTGTAAAACAAGGAGAAAAATCTGGCCAACTATCGAGCCACAGAAAAATTTGATTTGCATCAATTCATCTAAAACAGAACTGACATGAAGGATATTCAATCAATTTCTCTGTGTGAGCAGATGCCAACTGACAAATTGAAAACGATTCGGTCGGATGACATCTAATTCAGACTTCTAAACTTCACTCGTTCTGATAGTTCGAGGTTTAATTTTATTGAAAGATTTTTTATTTGATTTCCTTCCGAACACTAGGTATGGAAACCCAAAAAAGTTTCAGAACACGCCGAGTCATCGTAAAATGAATTTCAACCAATATAATGTTGTTTGTTTGTGTCGTCCAACTTGGTTTTTGGATTCATTAATTTTGTGATTTTCTGAGTCTTTATTTTTTATGTCCCATGTGTGGTCTGCAAAGATATATTGCAAAACGTCAAAAGCAACTGACAAATCGATCAGTCCTCTCAACAAGTGAAGGTAATTATCGAGTTGAATATCAAACAAAACGAATAAATAGAAGCGCTCCCAGTGGAGATCTGAAAAGGATGTTAACTTCAGATCTGAACAGCGATTGCGGAGCGTCTAGATAAACATCTAACAAGTGTAAATTTGAACGAATCAATTAGGATCACGCTGTGAAAAGGTACAGGCGGTAGAGACTGAAGGTAATTGCAATTAATTGAGTAAGAATCTGAGGAGGAGGAGATAGAAAGTTAAGTTGACAACTGAACAAGAATTTCATTTGTACTTCCTGACTGTTTTTTGAGATCGGCCAACAACCTTTATACCACTTGATTTTGAAAGAACTGTTACTCGATGTCATATACACAAAATTCATCTACTGAAGGGATCTCGAAAAGTCTAGCAGCTAGAAGACGAAGCCAAATGTAAAAACAGAACCAGAACCAGCCTATCATTTCTAATGCTGTCATCAGTACCGGGAATTGACAGTTCTTCATATAGGTAGAATAAGGATATAGGCTGCCGACTCAATCGAAGGCTAACTTTCATATGGATTCTTCCAACTCTGGGTCTGTGCCTTATAGAAAAACTCACGTCGAACGAAATTCAGAATGTATCAAAGAAGTCATTGGATGTATCCATCTTGAAAATTGTTTATTTCTCCAATTTTCAGTCAACTTTATAATAGGTACATATGGTAGTGTGTGCTGGGGAGGCAGTTCATGCTCGGCATGCTTATTTTTTAAACATGAAATTGCTACATCTATCTAAGCGGAACATGAAATATAAGTAGAGGTAGACATCCAGGAGTGTTTTTCGCTATAATAATATTCTTACTTTCACATCATTTTATGTAAAAATTTGTAGAAAATTTCCCATACAGCACAAAAAGTTATTCGAAAGATGCAAGAATTAAAACAAAAAAACTAGGTAGGTTGACCAATACTTATATTCCACACTCACAGAAAAAAATGCAATTTATATGTGCATCAGCCTTTATAATTCTCTACCTGAGCATTCTCGTTCAATAAATAACGATAATAATTTTATTTGAAATTATTCTTCATTTATCATAGAATGAGTTGGAATATCTTGAATATTGAAGGGCTTATGATTTAATTTTATTTTATTTGAAATTTTTTCCATTCAGTTATTACATTTGTGTATACTATGAATAAAACTGTATTTACTTATCATCTGAAGTTTTATTCGAATTATGTTATTGTTATATTATTGTTATAAATGATGAGTTGAAGTGTGAAGTGTGAGTACCGATACACAGCGATTTGATTGCCAATTTTAAAATCAAGGAATAGAAATGCTTTTGATGAAGTAGATAGATATATGCTTACATACACCTGGTTTTTCATAAAAAGGTGATCCCCTCTCTAGGATAGGTAAGTGGAAAGCTGAAAACTAGGGTTTGTTCAGTTAAAAAAATTCGTAATGCCCTCCAGCTTCAAGATGGGGGGCGTTGAAGAAAAACAAATCCATCAGAAATTTACATTTCTTAATTAAATGTGAAGGAATACAAAAAATTTCATGAAAACCTAGTAAAAAAATATGAATATTCAACATGTTGCAACAAAATAAACAATTAATATTGGCCATGACTTATCCCATGGAAAGGAAATTCCTTGTATGGGAAATACAACGGACAAAAAAAACCACCACAGACGTGATTAACGCAATAAAAACAAAAATTAATGAAGGCCTGCGAAATCAACAAAATCCTCAGACATTCTTTTTCTTCTTCTTTTTTCCTTCTACCTTCACAAAAATATCATGTGATTCTAATGGATATTGTTGAGATGAATCAATTCTACCATATGCAGAAGTTGATACATCCAATGAATTTGTTTTTATGTCTGACTCTCATAGAGGGAGTCAGTTACACGGTTCTTAGTATTGAATATAATTTTTTTAATATTAGATGTATAAAGCAAAACCTTAACTGAACTTAATAATTCAATTCGACATCGAAAAAGTACTCTTGATGCAACTCGGTACTGTGTACCGTTTTCAGAATATTTTGATTTGAAAATTATGAAGTAATACCCGATGCTATTATGAAGTATTGATAAAGTTTATAATTATTATTATTTTTAATTTATAAGCACGGTGGAGTTCAACCGCATAATGCTAGAAAGTGTCGTAATTGGTTGAGTCACCATATACCGAATCGGTGGATTGGTACAGGTGAAGAAGCTCCGATTCATTGGCTTCCTCGGTCATGCGATTTCAATCCTTTGAATTACCAAGTTTGGTCGTGTCTTGAAAAAAAAGTTTATGGTACAGAGGCAAATTCACCTCAAGAATTGAAAGAAAGAAGAACGTCACTTCAAAGAACCCATTGCTGATTGTGAACCGTTTTGAAGAATAATGGATTCTCCTGAAAAAGGTTAAAGAGTTGTGTATTCGTGAAAACGGAGGCCATTTTGAACACCTCTGATTGAATTTTGTTTTATGTGATTAAAAATTTTTAAATACCTATTGTTTGACTTATTGTTTAATTAGTACATTTACGGAATAATTTTCAAATCAAAATATTCCGAAAACGGTACAAAGTATCGAGTTTTATCAAAAGTACCCTACGTGTAAAATTGAATGACGCTCTCTGGAGGTTTTTCTCAATAAATCCGATATTAAAAAAATTATGTTCAATTCTAATCTGTGCGTAACGTGTTACTAGCTCCCTCTAGGAGTGTTAGACATAAAAATCAATTCATTGGATGCGTCATTTTCCAAAACATATTCGTATAAGGTTTCATTACAGTAGTTTCGGCATTATGGTAAAAAATGGGTATATTTTTTTCTCAAAGCCCTCATCTTGAATAAGGAAGGTGTTACGAAATTTTTTCTCTGAATAATTCTTCAATTTTCTTTCTGACCTAAAAACGGGATCACCTTTTTCTGAAAAACCCTGTATAACACTGAAACCGGTGTATCTCTCTGATTTCTTCTCCAAACTCATGATACAAGATCTGTAAGCCTATGAATTGAAAATCGATGCTAACTTCTTTAGATTTCCTTATGTTTCAAAAATAACGTATACATACAGTGTGATACAGACTCATGGTACACCCTCATTTTCTCCTTTGTTTTTGTAGCTATTTTTTTGAAATTTGGAACATTGAATATACCCTCTATAGGGCAATTTTTGACATATTCAGAAAAAAAATCCAACTTCAAATTGTTGTTTGTGTTCGATAGCTACCTTGATAAATTATTGTGATTGAACCGAGAAGATACTTAAACTTGTCTAAACTCCATTATCGTGTTCGTATTCGTTATACAGAAAAAAAGTTGATATGGATGAATACCCCACCGAGGGTACTTTCGAATGACGTCGGAGTACCATTATGCTACCTTTTGACAAAACGGAGTTTCGAGTGAAAAAAGGTTTTGGTTTACTATTTTGGCAAGTATTTCGAACCACGATACTTTTTGAATCGAAATATCTATAGTGTAGCATCATTTTGATTATTTGGAATAATTTAAGGGAGTTCATGGCTCTCTAGATCGAAAAATAAAATGGGCGTTCTGACGAATGAAATATCAACTATGAGGTATCATTAGATGAAGAAAATTATGGAGATTTCAAAAATGTAATTTGAAATGTAATTTGAAAATCAAATGTTGATGTCATTTCCGGAAAAACCGGACATTGGATTTTTTTTTTAAATATGTCAAAAAGTGCCCCATAGTGAGTATATTCAATGTTTAAAATTTCAGGAATATAGCTACAGAAACAAGGGAGAAAATAGGGGTGTACCATGAGTCTGTGTCACCCTGTATACCAATATAAGTAAACGCTATCTGAATAAAGCTAGCAAAATTTTCGTTCAGGGTTTTCAACATGCCATCACTGCTAAGTGCTAAGTTGCCCTCATGTTTATCATACAATGAACACAATGATAAAATCAAGGACTCACTTTTTTCTGACAGTCGAATCGTGCGTTTCCGGTATCCACTGTCTCTTTCCTGACGAGTACACATTGTACCCACTCAATGAATAAGCTTCAAGCTTCATGTAGCGGCGTGTTTCATCGGTATCAATATTTATACACGATTGAACAATAGACATCAACAATTTGTGATCGGATCAGGTCCGTCCGACCACTTGTTGACCGTTATGGGCGAGGGATTCCAGGCAGCGTGAAAAATAAACTGCGGATCGAAATTGACGAGATGCATATGCCGGTTTCGTTTATCTAAGCAAACAGTTGCATTATATCAAGTTGGCGGGGAACAAGGGCAGTAGACGCCTATACATCCAGCGGTATCCTTTGATCTCATCAAATGAGGCGTTTTCGTGTCGTGTCGTGTTAATGTTATGTCTTCCTTGCTTACCGCATGCTACACAGGCATGCTTTTTGACCGCTCCTGAACTCAACCTGCCGTATACAACCAGATTTGCTAAGTGGCTTCTAATAAAAATTATCGTGTTATCAAATAGGTATTTTACTTTTTCTAGTTGAATCTGCACATCAACTGATGACGTTTTCCCAATCCAAAAACGCTATAAATCCCAGAAATAAAATGAAAAGCCAAAATCATATTTTTTTTCAATTTATTGGGAAAACATAACGATATACTTATAACTATTTTTTCACAACTCCCGAAGAAACCTTATATCCATTCTGGAAGGTAGGAGTAATATCTCGCATATCACACGAAAAATAGAGAAAATAAAAAAACTTGTGCAAATTCGAAATATGGAAATCTAATAACAAATAAACAGTAAAACCACCGAGAAAAGGAGAACCTCTCGGACTTCCTTCAATAGAGATACGAGTCTAATATAATTATCACCGACAGTGACTCTTATTTCTCTATTAATACACTTGGAAGATGTGCATTTTTATTCAAAATTGTCCTCTTATTTTCTTTTCCAGTGCGACTGCTTCTTCAAAGTAGGCAGAGATTTTTTTATCTTCCTAAACGGAAAAAATAGTACCTTCAATTTAATGAATATATTGTACATAACGATGTTTCAGTTTTTGTTCATTTCTTTGGTATGAAATTTTGTTTTCCTCCAATCACATTCCACATCAGTGAGTGAAATCATCTTGAGAAATCTAATGTACATCTCAAACAGAGAGAAAACCAGCAAACACAAAACTAAACAATAAATTTTATCTTCACAATCAGTAGAATTTTCAAGACGAGATATTTTGCCTCTTTTATTTTGAAGTAAATACAACCTTTTTCAGTACAGAAGCAGGTATAAAATTTGCTTGCATATTCTATACAATCAATCTTGCTTTGCATGTGCATTCAATCTTGCCAATCTTCACACCATCAATTTGAGATAACGTTTCCTCAATTTCAATGGGTTGTCCTTGAAGAGTTCCAATGTTTAGACTACACTTTGTTACAGTATTTTTCCCACATAGAATCTAATGATTGCATTGCAACACTTGCACCCTCTACACATCGGCTGTAGGGCGTTGCATGAAAATATTGGAAAATTTCCAATGATTTTTGAAACATTTTGCCAGATGATCCGTAAAACTTCGAAAATTAGAGAGTGGTCAACTCAATATTTTAACTAAAACATAACAAAAAGCATAATATTACCTAGACTAACACTTACACTATCACCCAGGAGATCCAAAATCAAAGGACAACTTTTATTATTAATATTCAATAAACACTCAAACTAAAAAAATCTCATAAATACAAAAAGAAAGCTAAAAAATGTGATATCACGACAGAATGCTCGTTTCGGGCATAGCTGATTCGGCAAACGAAGCGCCATCATTGGTAATTATTTTGCCCAATAGTACCAGCTTCTAAGGCAATCTGGCACTTCCCACATTCGTAACATCCCCACGTGGCAGTAAGAAAAAAATCAAAGTCCAAGTAACTGACAGATGAGGGACAAGGATGTAGGCGACTGTTCTCAGAGAATTGGCATTCCAGCTTCGTTACCTAAAAGGCCTTCGTGATTGTAAATGTCATCTAGATTTGTATTTTCTGTATACTTCATGTGAAAATTTTTGAATGCAAGAAAATGGGTGTAAAAATTTTCCATTTTGAAAATAAATGTCGCCAGACTCATTCGCCCATTTTGTAAATCGAACAGACTTATTTTTTTCAATTTATAATTATATCAATCAGTTTTTTGTGCTTAATTTCAAGCCTGAAAAATAAGGCATAATATCCTTGAAATCGGTCATTCACTTTCCGCTATCCAAGAGGAGTCACTTTTTTGCATGAAATAGCAAATATAAAATATTCATGACTGGGAAAATAACTGAAATTGAATTTCATTCGAATTTTTTAATGCATTTCCAAAAGTTTGTTCATGTTTCCAACGAATGAAATGCAATGAGGCAGTGAACGAATATCCTATGACATAGCATGACAACTTAAGAAGAAAAACAAATTCAAAACATTTTATCTAATTGTACGAAGAGAAAATATCCGAATTCAAGAAACTGCTCAAAAAATATACGAAATGTGATAAAATAGAGCAACACCTCATTTGTATTAGTTCAGTTATTTCAAATGTGATTTCATTTTGAAATATCGATTGTTCTTTATTTTGAACGTAGATTTTGAGGAAGAACGACAAGTATTCCGATTCAAGGGTCACACACCAAAATAAAATACGAATATGAATGAGAAACAGAAGAAAAACAATCCTTGTGAAGCCCGAAATATTTTTTAAAGTTAGGTTATTGTGTCCTAATATTCATTCATGTTCTATAAAATGTTATTTCATAAAGAGGAAATTATTCAAATAATTGTGGTCAACCGCTTCACCAATCAATGAACACCTATAGCAGAACCTAAGTGCGAAATATCGCATGAGTCAGCCTTATAATTCCAAACAACTCGCCCCAAGTGATGTGAATTGATGACCCCTTTTCACCTCCTCCTCCGTTTTCATTGTATTTAGTATCCTGTTTCGCCTTTCGAGTATGATGAATGGCTTTTTAATGCAATCGACTGAAAACTGAGCCAACTGTTTTATAACTTCATACAACACAATCCTCATGGTCGAGGCACAAGGAAACATAAATTTCGAAACGTTCGGACTTTAATGGAACCATTTATTATTTTTAATTGCTCGTGTTATTAACTTTCGGAGTCGACTGATTTCCTTCGGCGATTAAACAACATGGTGTCTGGTGCATGAAATGCAGTAGCGTAACTGAGTACCTACAGCTTTTACTCCGGGTCATTAAAGAACTTTGGCGATTGTTGGTGAGCAGAAGCTCGAGCAATAAAACAAACACTTCTCCTAACTGTTTTCGGATGTGAACTCCAGTTATTACTTCCATATTAGGATTGTCCGCGTTCAGAAAATTAATGTTCCGTAACCATCATGGGCATGCGCAATTACATACTTCAATCCATTCGTGATGAAACTCATTGATCGTTGTTCATTGCTTTCTCCGATCATTTCAATTGGAATAATGTAATATTTAGAAAGATCCTTATTTAACACTTGTAATAAGCAGCTTGGCTGTACATGAGATGATTGAGATGTAAAAACTTTTTGACAATGGGAAATACAGCCTCTTCTTGGCAAAATGAAAATATTTTTGGTTAGATTTCAGTTTTTTTTTTGTAAAATGCATATGACAAAATCTTCCTATTTCATTCTTTTTTTCCCAATAATAATTCAATAAAATACAGGATGAGTCTTTGACTTGTACATATAATCAAAACATAGATTGTTTAGGCCAAATGAAATACTTTTTTCGCATAGAATTTTTCCTGATTCAACCTAGATAAAAAGATATAGCCATCATAAATTTTCGCAATGAGCTATACCACCCCTGGAAATATGACACTAAAATTTTTCCTGTCATTAGAAATACCACCTAAACCTTCGAGAAAAAGTGGCAGAAATTTAATTCTGCGAATCTTCTGAACAGACATATATAATATATTCAGGAAAAGTAACCAATTTCTTAAATTTCGCTGATAAAGATTTCCTTAAATCATTAATTACTCGAAGAGTGCGTATTTCACGAGATTTTGCGAAAAATACTCTTGTTTTTCAAAAAAACCAATTATTCATTGAATGGCATGGAATTCACTTCCAAGGTTCGGGATCATAGAATTTTTGCTCTGATCATAACGAAAAATACAACATGTGAGTTAAATTTTGTCTTCGTAAAAAGTTTGCCACATTAATGAGAACCTATATTTAAAGTAATATGAAAGTTATTTCATTGGATGAAATCGTTCAGGAGATATATTCAACAATTTCATTTTTTCTTAATAGATTTTCAACAGCCTGTATCTTTCTAACCGGGCCTAATCGGAAAAAGTGTTTCTTTTGACCTCAGGAATGTTCCGTTAAAATATATGTACCAATCAAAGACTCACCCTGTATAATTATTTTGGACCATAAATTTCGAGCAAACAAATTCACAACCCAGGGTCCAAATCAACATTGCACGAAGTGGAAAAATATTCCCTCACACCCACGACCATTGTATTAAGAAATCTATTTTTATCAAATTATCACAATGAGGAATTGCACAATGATATAAACTGTGGTTCAGGATGAATTGGTTGAGGCTTTCGCGGCCATCGTTCAATGTGACATGTTCTTTCGGGCCTTTAGGCCCCATGGGTGACAGATAGAATCGGACGAATTCTGGGGAAACATAACATTATGACAATATTCAAACCGTCGAAGAAGATCAAGGACCATCTCAACTCCCCCAAGGACAGAAGGGATACACTCAGTACACCAGGTGTATACCGAATTCCGTGCAGCTGTGGAAGTGTATACATCGGTACAACGAAGCGATCCATCAATACGAGGATCAAGGAACACAAGGCCAATTGTAGACTGGGTCATCCAGAGAAATCCGCCGTCGCAGAGCACACACTGAACAACACGAATCATGCAATAGAATTCGACAAAACCCAAGTGTTGTGCACCACTACCTACTACCCCAGGCTCTACAGGGAAGCAATCGAAATCCATAAACACCCAACGAATTTCAATAAATCGGAGGAATCTTTGAAAATCAATAGAACATGGGTGCCAGTGCTCAAAAACACAAAACCACTTCCCTATAATAATAACCGGGTTCATGAAGCGAATGAAAATCGGGAACCGGTTGTGAACCGGTCGGACACCGGCACGCGTTCGTTATCGGGACGAGACCGGTCAAGCGCAGCCACGCCCCCCGACCGAGGTTATATAAGGAAGTACAATCTGCGTCCCCGTCACACTCAGGCAGTTCAGTCCAGTGAGAACATCTCCTGAAATATAACTGCTGAAGATGCCAGACACTCGAACTGGCGAAACGTCGAGAACTAATCTAAATGCTCGAAAGAACATGTCACATTGTGGTTCAGGATGTTACAGAGAAATTGTATTTGGTTGAAATACACATGAAGAGTTTAACAAGAATTTTATTTTATCCCTTTACTCAAAATGTGGGGTGATTTCCAACGAGAATTTTTGAATATTTCTCTTAACATTCATAACAAGAAAAATTGAAGGAAGTCATCCCCTATTTAATTTCTAAGGGTTTGGGGGTGAAAATTTCAATCAACAGAATTTTTTCGTTGTTTGTGTGCTGATAATAGCTGACATACAAAATTCCAACTTCATAGGACATCAGGAAGTACCCTAACAGTTTTTATGATCAATAGTGAGTGAGTGAATGACGAAACCAAGGGATTTAGATATGTATAAAATCCAAAGTTTACGAGCAATGCACTTAAAAATTGGCACGTTTAAAGGGTTCATTACTAGCATTTTATCCTCATTTTTTCATATGCTGTTTTCCAAACTAAAGGTATGAGGGTTCAAAAATACGATAAAATACTTCTAGAAAAAGTAGGTAGTGCCCCGGCGAGGTGGTTTTCTTGGCTCGTCTTCGGGGGGGTACTTTAATTCAACTAATTGGGCTCATGATTGCTGGCAGTCTCAGAACAGATGAGGCAGGGTTATGAAACCTAAGCGTAAATTTAGAAACAATCTTAAAATGTTGAAAAATTGTAGCTGGATTATTTTTCTGCATATCTCTTTACTGTTTTCATCCTCTATGTGTGAAAAATATGCGGGTTGAGTATTTGATTTTAGTAGAGATGAAACGAGAGATGAAAGCACCATCTTTGTACAAAACTGTTTTCAAATATTTTCATAAAAAAACAAACAACCTAAAATTTTATATTCAATTTTTCATCTAGTTTCTAGATCCTGGTGAAAGTTCAATATTTGTAGATATCGAAGACATCTGGTAGCTAAATTCTGGAACTGATGTCATTTTCTTCTTTCGTTGTCGCACTATTGTTTTCAAGATTTTATTTATTACCTACTGATATTTGAGATAAAGGGGCTTGATTCAAGAAATTACTTATGAATTTTAACATTATAATTCACGGCTCCTTCATTTGAGAGTTTTACGGCCGTTCAGACTCTCTACACAAATCTGGGAGGTTCGTATCGAAAATCTCGAAGCTGTTAGAAAGATTTACTCAAAAAAGGAACCATAATTTTATTATACAATTGAATCCTGACAAAAAATGCTTCATGTTCATGTTGTACGATCGTAATCGTAATCAATTTCTCTGGCTAGTTTTTATGGATCGAAATGGATTTGCTGTAAAATTTCGATCTGCCCATCAACACCATTATTCAACAACGGGAGCATTGAAAATTCCAGTGTAAATTAATTGTGTAACATCGTAAATTCAAATTTCTCTATATTTCGAAAATATTCTCTGCATTGTCTTGTTTTTTTTATTTGGTTTTCTTCAAATGATTAGTGGTCTGTTTGCTCCAATTGAGTTCGTTGATAGGCAGAATCCATGGCAGAATTCCATCTTTTTTTCCCCATATTCTATGAAAATTTAATCAGGTTAGGTGAGTTTTGAAACGTGATAGCGAAGCCTTGTAAGTTTGTTAGTATCGTATCACGACAAAAATATTTTGTTTGTTTTTTTCCTTAGATTTTGAATCTTGAGAATATATGAACTTTTTTTTCTAATGAAGAAATGAGGAGAATAGAAGTCCATTCGGAAGGATTCATAAAATGCGCTGATTGAGTGATTACCCTTCTTGGGAAAGATTATCTGGGGTAATTTTCACAAAATGCTTTTCTGTGTTCATTTTATTCTTACATTAGACTTTGATTTATTCGAAGTACCTACTTCTAGTTGAACGTGCTGAAGCAGTTTATAGAAACTTTTTTTATTCATGTTAAAGGGTAAAACCCGGATGGATGCCCCAGTTGGATAAATGCCCCATTTTCAAAATACCTAACTTCCCAAACTTTCCACTAATAATTAATAGTGTAAGAATGATCCACTGTCACCCTTAACTTCAGTTGGTAACGAAATATGGTACAGTGAGGAAGCGTTTTGCAAGTGTATGTGATTATCTCCGCAACGAACTTTGGAAACATGTAAAAGTTTCAAAGGCTAGTATTTGCCGTTGTAGAACTTTTAAAGTAGTTATAAATTCGATCGAATTTTTTATTATATCAATAAACTGGTTCTTCAAATGTGCATTTAAGTATGACCATTTGCTTTTTTGCTTTCAATTTGCGAAAAAAGTGCATGGGCATCTATCCGTACCGAAAAGGATAGTTGCCCTGATTTTTCGCGGTCTAGATGCCCTTAGGGGACATATATATCTCTATACAACACATACACCTGTATAGTCTGAGTATTAATTCTTTTAAATATTTTTAGTGTTCTGTTATAGTTTGTGTACCGATCTGAACTATTTACTGTTTGTAGCAAAACCATGTCGCTGAAGTATGAGAGAAAAGGAGTACAAGGTCAAGTTTGCTCTTGGACCACAGAACAACTCGAAGCAGCTTGCGATGAGGAAGAACATTACGAAGGCGTTATGCCCCTGAAATATGAAATTATGAATGAAAATACAAAGTCTCAGTCCAACTGGATTCAGTGTATAAGGTTTCACTCAACTGGCTTCATGAAACCTGTACACTTTTTCGGAACTACTGCTCAAGATGTGGAAAACTCAAAACACTATCTGACTGATCCCCTCTTCGTTGTGTTGTTGTGTTTTAAAAAGAGTACATATTTCTATTTCTGTTGAAACCTATTAGGTATTCAATATTTTATAACAACAATGAAAAATTCGTATACCTATTTGTTGACACCTACCTGATATTTTATGATATAAAGAATTTATTTTTTTGTTCAATAAATGCTTTCGAAATTTCATTAAGTAGGCTGATTTAAGTCATATTATGCTTATAACAGACATAACGACAAGAGATTTCATTGAATTTGGCTTTGTAATTGGTTCACACAATATGAAGGGCATCTACCCTTCTCAGTATTTTCATAGTGGGGCAACTATCCATACCTGTAGGCATCTATCCCCAGAAATATTGTTCCACAAAAATCAGAATTCTGTGAAATCTGCTAATGCTAGGTCAGAAAAAAAACCCTTATATACAATGTATAATAACAATAATAATAATGATACTCTTATTGCCCTATTTCGTCTGAGATATATGCAAAAAACTCATAACAAAGAGTGATATGTCAGATTTTATTCGAACAATGGTAATTCACTGAACAAAAAGCAATGGAGGGAATCGCTTGATATGTTTCTTTTGACGTGCAGCAAATTGAATTCAATTGTGAAGTGGGTATATATGTGAAAACTGTGAAATCAGGGATACGCCACTGTTCGATAAAAGTTGTCGGCAGTGTACGGAACAGGCTGTCCCATAAAATGAAGAAATTAATAAAATTGATTTAGATCATTAATGATGTTTCTCCGAAGCATTCGGACTCTCGGATCGCCATAAATTACTATTAATGATCGTAGTCTTTCGAATAGCGTTATTTTCTCATGAAAATTATTCATTCAGAATAGTGTTAACATCATAAAATGTCTCTGTTCAGAAGGATATTAGTTGTATAATTCATTTCAGTCATCATTTGTCTCAATCGCGTGATCTAGCTACCTTCGAGTTTATTGATTGCATGAATTTTTAATTCACAAATAGATCTTCTATAGCACACTCATGCTGTTGATGTTATATTTGATCATTACCTCACATCAAAATTCAAACACATATTTACCTACCCTTTTATTTATATCGATATGAGTGTCTTTCTTTTTAACTTTCATGCTAGATATACTTTGTTTTATTGTCATGGTCACTATCATTTATACTTGTTCAGTGCTGTTGCTATGCCAGACGATGAAATAAATAAATAACCTCAAGAGAGTCAGTTCAGGAACTCTGATGCAGTACTTTATCACTTATAATCGAGATAAGATGAAGCGGTTCAGATTGAAAATCGAATAGACGTATAGGTTATTCATATTCACACATTGTTGGTGACCACGACGAAAAGACACTAGTTATCTGATTTAGGATTACAAAATCAAAAGGGTCAGCGGAATGAATACTTTTTTAAAGTATTTAATAATATTCTTCTTGCATCTCTACCTAATTCTTCCTGAATACCATCTTTTTAAATATTAGAAAAAGAACATTCAATCAAGATTTTTTTTCCAGAGATTAGAGGTGGGGATATGCCCTTGAAGGGGCCAGGACCAAGAAATCATTTTTCTTATCTCAACTGATTTTTAGAAGAACATTTTTTTTATATGTGGTTGCTTCTGTTAAATCTTCGATTGTTTGAAATTTTTTTTTTCAGTGGATAGGGTAAAACCCGGATAGATGCCCCAGTTGGATGGATGCCCCATTTTTAAAATACTTAACTTCCCAAACTCTCCACAAATAATTAATAGTGTAAGAATGATCCACTGTCACCCTTAACTTCAGTTGGTAACGAAATATGATGGTACAGTGAGGACGCGTTTTGCAAGTGTATGTGATTATCTCCGCAACGAACTTCGGAAACATGTAAAAGTTTCAAGAGCTAGTATTTGCCGTTGTAGAACTTTTAAAGAAGTTATAAATTCGATAAAATTTTTTATTATATCAATAAACTGGTTCTTCAAATGTGCATCCAAGCATGACCAGTTGCTATTTTGTTTTTAATTTGCGAAAAAAGTGCAAGGGCATCTATCAGTACCGAAAAGGATAGTTGCCCTGATTTTTCGAGGTATAGATGCCCTTAGGGGACATATATATATATATATATATATATATATATATATATATATATATATATATATATATATATATATATATATATATATATATATATATATATATATATATATATATCTATACAACCCATACACCTGTATAGTCTGAGTATTAATTCTTTTAAATATTTTTAGTGTTCTGTTATAGTTTGTGTACCGATCTGAACTCTTTACTGATTGTAGCTAAACCATGTCGCGAAAGTATGAGAGAAAAAAGAAGTACAAGGTCAAGTTTGCTCTTGGACCACAGAACAACTCGAAGCAGCTTTCGATGAGACAGAACATTACGAAGGCGTTATGCCCCTGAAATATGAAATTATGAATGAAAATACAAAGTCTCAATCCGACTGGATTCAGTGTATAAGGTACCACTCAACTGGCTTCATGAAACCTGTACAACTACTGCTCAATATGTGGAAAACTTAAAATACTATCTGACTGATCCCCTCTTCGTTGTGTTGTTTTGTTTTAAAAAGAGTACATATTTCTATTTCTATTGAAACCTATTAGGTTTTTAATATTTTATAACAACAATGAAAAATTCGTATACCTATTCATTCATAATAACCTGGTCCTTCCAGAACAAAAATTCTCGGATTTGAACGTGATGATTTTCAACGTGACAGCGTAGCAAAAATTGATTTATGTGCATATTTTCGACAGAGTTACATTCAGCCAAAATACCCAATTCATGGAATTTCTCGAAAAAAATTTTCTCTTTCAATATGGAATCACTCGTACAAGAAAATGACAAGAATACTTTTATATTCCAAAATGAATTAATATACATCTCATCACATTGAATTTACTGTTTACAATTAGAATCTTGGAATTTCTGGTGAATTCATGGAATGTTATGGTCACAATCGAGAAACTAGCAGATAATAGTGGAATAATAATAAATCAATCACGTTAACGAAAAACCATATTCCGAAAATCACTTCATTCGACAGATTCGTTCGCGAAAAATAACTGAAAATTGAATTTTTATGGATTTATGACAGCCTGTATCTTCTCAACGAAGACGAATCATACATGGAAAATGGAAAAAGTGTTTTTTTTGGCCAAAGGAATCTACGGTTAAATTATATGTACAAGTCAAAGACTCACCCTGTATAGAAAGCGGAGGGAAGCTTATTGATTGAAGAAGCCCGAAACTACTATGACGAAGGTAAAGGAACTGGAAGGGCAAAAATTTTGAAAATACAAACAAAATCGTGCTATGCCAATAGCTACTCCAATATCTTCCTGTATCAGTTTCTTTAAATAATTTATGTTTAAAATATCCAATTAGAAAGAACTGGTTCGAAACTAGAAGCAAAAATCGCAACGATAGGTATCAGTCAAAAATGTCGAAAGTGTCTAAAATCTAAAAATGACCATCCGAATGGGACGTTCTAAAGAGGGAAGTATACTCAGATATTTACCACTTGTCTTGCTCGCAACTCGCAATCCGTTAAAGCTCACCTAACATTTTTACTTATGTACTTCCCCACAAACTTTTTCGAGTAGAAGAAGAGATGAGAAAAATTCTTTGCCTTGATGGAGGCCATATCGAGAACCCGCCTGAAACATGGATAAATTCAAAATAGTAATAATCATAATGAATACCATTTTTAATTCATAATCTCAAAAATTGTTTATCATGAGGTTGCAAAAATGAAATCAAATTTTGTCACTAAGAGGAAAGATTACCGTTTTCGTTCTTATTCGGACTCTCTAGTATCCCGTATCGCCCACAGACATGCGTTTTGAGTAACTTGATAGAAAAATAGAATTAAACAAATTAAATGAATGAGAAAGTGGATGTGATGACTTCAACCTTCATTCTTTGCAGTTTAAACAAGCGAAAGCAGTGCTCCCGCATTAACAATCAAGAACTGATCGAGGAGGTTGGACTTTGGCACGTCAACGCCGTATCTCAACGTGTAAATCTTTATAATTATCGGGAGAACATGTGCTACATAGAATGAAGGATGTGATTGTTATCTGAACCTTTGTAATTAAGCTATTTATCATCGCTTGAGCCTTCCAGCTCCAGGAGACACGTGAAAGCGTCTAATGCAATCTTCGAGCAATGCAATAATTCATGGAACTCCTATTAAGTATCTGATTGAATATGTAAAGTTTTGTAATCAAGTTCTTTATATACATGTTCAACGTTAGAAATTCAATCATACTACTGGAACTCTTTTCTGAATATAAAAATTGAGACTTGGAAATGATACGTTGTTTTTGCTGAATGAAGGCATTGATCATACCTCCTTCTTTTTTCTCTAGTTTAAAAAGGATTATGACAGCAAAGGTTTTGGGAAAATTCGAAAAGATCTATTGGGTCTCTAGATAATATTTATCTAGATTTTGCACTTGATATATGAATATTCAATTATCAGGGTATAAAAAGTTGGTGATCCCTAAACTTTATATACAGGGTGTACCAAGTTCGATGGCCTATTAGGCGTTTCTGGAGAACTAGACTTATTTGAAACCTGAAAATTGGGATTATGATATTGTTTGACATTATCTACCGAGCTAAAATATTCTTGGAGCCTGACCACTTTTAGTTATACAGGGAGAGAAAAAAAATTTTTCAAAATTTTATTTTTCTGTTTTTTCTTTTTGAGTTTGATAGAGTATGCAATTCTGAATACATTCGTACTCAAATCGTTGCATTCGTCAAAATACTTTCAAAAATATCGAGAAAAACCTGAAGAAAAAGAGAGAAAAGAGTATTCGGTATTATGTTTGTTATTCCTAATCTAGATATCTAGATATGAGGTCGAAGAATGTGGAAATACTGTACATTTCTAGAATTTTGAGAAACTCATCACAGGGTGTTCCAAATATTGGGTCAAAAATTGGGATCATGATTGGCCCATAACTTTCGTTTTTCAAATTAGAACCCTATTTTTTTATGATTGCGTTGGATTGTACAAAGAAAAATGATGATAATGTTTCAACATGTTCATGCTCCTAGAATTGATAATTCTTAAGTTATTCAGGATTTTCTGATTTTATGTCGTATTTAGCGTCAAATTCATTAAATCTGTTTCATATCAACTATGACCTTGGTCATAGAAGATAAATTATTTCAATAACTCACTAGTGACACACCTTTTTGTTCAATTCATTCATCATTGTTGTTATGGAACAGATCTTATGAATTTGACGCAATGTACGACATGGAATCAGAAAATACTAAATAACTCAAGAAATATTAATTTTAGAAGTATCAACATGATAGAACATTATCATCATCTTTCTTCGCAGAATCCAACGCAATCATAAAAAAATAGGGTTCTAATTTGTAAAACGAAAGTTATGGGCCAATCTTGATTCCAATTTTTGACCGAACATTTAGAACACCCTGTGACGAGTTTTTCAAAATTCTAAATATGTAAAATATTTCCATTGTCTTCGACTACAAAAACGTGAAAAGGGTTTGTGGTCAAGATATCTAGATTAGAAATAGCAAACATTATACCGAATACTCTTATCTACCTTTTTTTGTTCAGTTTTTTTTTTATATTTCAGAAATATGTATTCAGGTGTATATCATTAGTGGAATAATTCATCTTCTATGACCCAGGTCATAGTTGAAATGAAACAGATTAAATGAATTTGACGCTACGTACCACATAAATTCAGAAAATGCTAAATAACTCAAGACTTATCAATTTTAGGAGCATTAACATGTTAAAACACTATCATCATTTTTCTTCATACAATCCAACGCAATCATAAAAAAATAGGGTTCTAATTTGAAAAACGAAAGTTATGGGCCAATCTTGATCCCAATTTTTGACCCAACATTTGGAACACCCTGTGATGAGTTTTTCAAAATTATGAAAATGTACAATATTTCCACAGTCTTTGACTTCAAAAATGTGAAAACGGTTTGTGCTTAATATATGTAGATTAGGAATAACAAACATAATACCGAATACCCTTTTCTCTCTTTTTCTTCAGATTTTTCTCGATATTTTTGAAAGTATTTCAACGAATGCAACGATTCGAGTACGAATGTATTCAGAATGGCATACTCTATCAAATTCAAAAAGAAAAAAACAGAAAAATAAAATTTTGAAATTTTTTTTTCGCTCCCTGTATAACTGAAAGTGGTCAGGCTCCAAGAATATTTTAGCTCGGTAGATTATGTCAAACAATATCATAATCCCAATTTTCAGATTTCAAATAAGTCTAGGTCTCCAGAAACGCCTAATAGGCCGTCGAACTTGGTACACCCTGTATATGTTCAAAGGTAGAAATTCAATCATACTACTGGAACTCTCCTCAGAATATAAAAATGATGACTTGGAAGTGATACGTTTTATAAGTTACTCTTGCTGAACGAAGGCATTGATCATATATGACAGCAGTGGTTTTTGGAAAACTAGAAAAGATCTATTTGGCCTCTTGATTATATTTATCTTGATTTCAGTTGTCAGGGTATAATAAATTGGTGATCTCTAAACTACAACTTTTCAACACAAGAGATCGACGAAAATGAAAAGCAGATTCTGAATATTTTTTTCAAGAAACCCATAATGACATCAAATTCATCCCTCTATCTTGTTTTGTTTTCGACCCACAGACCAAAACTCGTTTTGAACCCGTGGAGCTTCCTGCATTTGTATTATAGATAACTATTTCAAGTTTCTTATTCACTAGAATGAAGATGAAGAAATGATATCATTTCTTCATCCTTCACACAGAATTTCCCTTTTTTTTGGAACATAGATAATTCAAAATAGTTATAATGAAATAAATACCATTTCTAATTCCTAGGCTCAAGATCTTTCATCATGAAGTTGGAGAAATGATAATAGAATTGGGCTTTTTCCATCACTGTGAGAAACTAGAAATCGGGACCTGAATATAGCCACTACTAAAATCTCATTCAGTGAAACAGAAGTACATATTTCATTTTCAGCATTTTATTGGAGATGTGAAACTTCATTTTGAAGCAATTGGATTTCACCACTTTGTAATATTTCACTCAGCATTGCAAAACTAATTGCTCTCCCTGAGGTGTACGAGATACTGATAAAGCCTAACAAGACCGAAACCGGTATATCTCTCATCTCAGTGATAAAATCTAATATCATTTCTACAACCTCATGATAAAAAATGTCTGAGCCTGGGGATTGAAAATGGTATTCACTCCGATGATTACTATTTTGAATTAATCTATGTTTCAAAAATGTTCTCGGTGTGGCCTCCGCAAAGGCAAAGAATTTCTCTTTTTCTCAAAAATTATGATAAAGCTCGCTCGACTTTGATGTAGTTGTTTTTTTGTTTCACTTAATCTGGTGAAAATCATTCTCAAGATGGTTGTTGAAGTGTTTACAGGTAATTCCTGTAGACCCGAGTTCAATCACAGAATACTCTTTTTATTAATGAAATGATAAAAGCTGAGGCCGCGCCCTTCAAACCCAGATTAGATTAAAAATCTAAATATAGATGAAGTACAGAAGAAATAAATTTAAAAAAAACTCTTATATACAAGAAATAAATATACAACAGAGGCAACAACTGAACGGAATCTATGTGACTCTGTTGTAGCTAACTATCCAGAAAGTAATGATATTTCTGGTTCTAATTACCACTTACCATGTTTCAGTGGAAACATCCAATTTCTGGAACAATCTACAGAAAATGGGATTGTTAAGCAGCTTCGTGTCTTCCGTATCGTGTAAGCGAGTTGATCTCAAATCAAGCAGATGTCAGTCGGGGTCTTCTAACTCGGGAAAAATGAAATATCAATAGTTTATTCAACTCGCAAATTCCTTGAACTCATCATGTAAGTACATGACAAATTCAGAGCCAGAATATTTGCTGAGTGGACTTGCCACCTTCATGGTAATAGAGAAAGATTTGCCGGCTTCCGATTCTCAGAAAACATAAGAAACAATTCACCAATATTTCATGACATTCTACCTTCGATTAGCATCTGTTGTTTCAGGTTGCAACTTAATACTAACAACCACGACCCATACCAAGAATTTTGGACCAGCCAAAATGGTTTCGAATGAACTTGCGGTAGACATCCTCACGCTCGTTTATCACCTCATAATCACTACACGTGTTTCCTAATCTTCATTTCCAGCTGGGGTAACTCGATCTACGTTAAATCCTCACGGGACCATCCAACTTTTTGCCAGTTCCTCGAAATTATCAACCTGTACCAGTCCCGTAAATCAGGTGACCTGCGCCCAGAATGTGGTCCCATAATTTCGAGAACGAAATTTATTTGAAGTATGCGTAATTCATGGGGTCCATACGTGTTGTGTCGGTCATAAATGAGAGAAGGAACCTGGAGATATGTTGCTATAAACCAATCTCTTGATGGTGCCATAATTGCCACTAATGAATATTTATGACTGCTGTTCTTTTCGACAATTTGCTGGAGATTTTGAGGTGTGAGAATTCGAATATATTTTAGCCTCACGAATTCCCTGGAATTCGACATGGTTTCTCATCACTCTAACATTGATTTTCATATCTTATACATGGAAGACTGATTTAGAATTTATAAGAATTCATTAAGTGAGTATTCGAGTCGTTTTTCCAGAAAGAAACTCAAAAAATTATAAAATATTCACCTAAGACTCTGAAATGAACCAGTGAAGGTATGAAACAATAGAATAATTATCAATAAGAATACCCAATAAATATCAACATATTTTATTTATTTCAGAGAGACAGATAACAGTACTTTATTGACATCATCAAATGGCCATATTTATTTTATTCAATGCAAAGAAGGGATTTGGTAATGAAGAACATCCGCTATTCTTCCAACTTAATCAAGGATAATATAATGTTTGCTGGCTGTTGCTCTTAATAGTTGATAAATAATCCATAAAACCCGGATAGGTGCCCCACATTTTCGAAAATATCGATTTTATCTAAATAATTTTTATGAAAGTTGCTAGCCTTGTTAATTGAGTTGAAATAGTGTGGGTTTTTTCTGACCTAGAATAAGCAGATTTCACAGATTTTTGATTTTTGTGGAACATGATTGCTGGGGATAGATGCCTACAAATTTCGGTCTTGTTAGGCTTTATCAGTATCTCGTACACCTCAGGGAGAGCAATTAGTTTTGCAATGCTGAGTGAAATATTACAAAGTGGTGAAATCCAATTGCTTCAAAATGAAGTTTCACATCTCCAATAAAATGCTGAAAATGAAATATGTACTTCTGTTTCACTGAATGAGATTTTAGTAGTGGCTATATTCAGGTCCCGATTTCTAGTTTCTCACAGTGATGGAAAAAGCCCAATTCTATTATCATTTCTCCAACTTCATGATGAAAGATCTTGAGCCTAGGAATTAGAAATGGTATTTATTTCATTATAACTATTTTGAATTATCTATGTTCCAAAAAAAAGGGAAATTCTGTGTGAAGGATGAAGAAATGATATCATTTCTTCATCTTCATTCTAGTGAATAAGAAACTTGAAATAGTTATCTATAATACAAATGCAGGAAGCTCCACGGGTTCAAAACGAGTTTTGGTCTGTTTCAAGATGACCGCGAATAAAACATCAATATATGGTTTACCAGTGAAAAAATGCAAAAAATGTCACAATATTCCAAATACAGGACTGCAGTGCGTAAATTGCGGAACGGTAATGCATCCGGGATGCTTGAAATATTTCAGTGAAATAGAAAAAATTGACGAATTTCGAATAAAGTGTTGCGAACCGAAAGAACGTCAACCTAACCCCGAAACCGAAAGTGATAGTGCAGAAGACTTAAATACATCATTCGAAACAGTAGTTGATATGAATGAGGCGTTGAACTCAAGTGAAAAAGTGATATCTGATCTAACAAAGGAAAACGAAATCCTTTCCAAGGAAAATTCTCTCTTGAGAAAATTAATCGCTGAGATGGAAGACAAAAACAACTTACTGCTCTTCAAAATCAGTGTACTAGAAAGGGACACAACACAGAAGGTATGTTCAGATTCTTCACATTTAAGGATAACGAAACGGATTACAAACAAACCGGAATTAAAATCTTTATCGGGAAACGCACAAAAAAAGTCACCTGATGCTACATTACCGCCTGAGGACGTGAAAGCCGGTTCAACGACCCCATGCAGATTAGTCAACAAATCAGCTGTTAACCGAAACATCAACATATCGAATTCCGCCAACCTGGTTCATAGTATCAATGAAAAAGATGCGAATGTGGATCTGGGACGGCCAAGATATGTCAGAGGAACAAGACAAACTACTGGAAGACAAAATTGTTTTTCTAGTAGTAAACAGAGGGTGTGGCTCCACATTGGCAAGGTTGAGGTGGGTACCACCCCAGATATGATATTGGACCACCTTAAGGATCAGTTCCCGGAAAGAAAATTTGTTGTAGAGGCTCTTCCAGTGAAGCCTGAAGCTACTAGCATATCTTTCAAAGTGGGCGGAGATCGTGATCTTGTTGAGGATCTGTACAGTGGTGACAATTGGCCAAGTGGAATTACTGTTCGACGCTTTTCGTTTTTTCCGAGATCGAGAACGATGAAAGAAAGCAAATAGATGAAACTGGTTCATATTGTACTATTGCAAACATCAACGTACAATCACTGACAAATAAAGTTGACGATTTCATATTCTTCGTAAATGACCGGAAAATAGACATAGCCTGTGTAACAGAGCATTGGTTTTCGCAGGATTTGCTGAGTAGGCTTAATTTCGGAAATTTAAATGTGGCCAGCTCTTTTTGTCGCAATACATCAAGACATGGAGGTGCTGCAGTGTTTGTGAGTAAAGAGATACAATGCCGAGAGTTGCTTAACATAACAAAGTATTCCGTGGAGAAAGAAATTGAGATAGCGGCTATTAGACTACCAGTACTAAAGGTTGTTTTAGTGGCATTGTATAGGCCCCCATCAGGGGACTATTCAATATTTCTGTCGGCTCTTGAGTTTGTTCTGGACGAGTGTCTCAGGAGCCACGGCGATGATAGAGTTTTGTTAGTCGGTGATTTTAATATAGATTTCATCCGGACTTCAACAGAAAAAACTAAATTGATTGAAACGTTCAACATGTACGGTATGAAATATGTTTTCACAGAGCCGTCGAGAGTGACAATACATTCGAGCACTTGCATAGATAATATGATTACGAATATATCAGAGAGCGACTGTAAACAGGAAACTTGTGAGCCTTGTTTGTCGGATCATAAGGCACAAATCCTGAGAATACCAACTGCAAAAATGAAGCCTGAAAATGAAAATACAAAATATAGAATCAGAAGGCAATTCACCAACAAAAATACCCAACGTTTCATAGAGGGAATCAGATCTATAAATTGGAGATTAATCTGGAATGAAAACGCTGGGGTGCAGTATAGTAATTTCCACGACACTCTTGCTGGTCTTTTCAACTCATCCTTTCCTGAAAAAAAGGTTAAGGTTGGACAAAGAAAGAAGTACATCTGCCATAGAAATTTGAAGAATTTAAAGAGAAGAGTAGAAGCGGCACAAACTATTGCAGAAGTGCGTAAAGATGAGCCCAGTTATGCACTTTATAACACTCTGAAAACAACATTGAAAAAAGAAATACAAAAAACAGTGAAATCAAAGCACTCAAAAAGAATAATTAACGCAGAGAATAAATTTAAAGCAGTGTGGAATTTGATAAGTGAAGAAACAGGAAAACAGCGAAAATGTCAGGTAGTCTCACACACAACCACAGCTGAAGAAGTAAATGACTATTTTATATCTGTTGGCGAGGACATACAGAGAGGGGTCCGACCATCTTTGGATAATTCCGGCATCTTGATGAAAAATCTCAGAAAAATGAATACAGTAAACTCTATGTATCTCAAGCCGACAACAGAGGAAGAAATAATGAAGATAACAAAAAAGTTAAAAAACAAACAAACGAGAGATTTCTACGGCATTTCAGTAGCGCTTCTCAAGCAAATTGTTCCACACATGAAACAACCATTGTGTAAAATAATCAACGATTGCTTCGAACAAGAAACCTTTCCACAGGAACTCAAGGTCGCCGTGATAACACCCATACCGAAAGGAGGGCCAACGGAGGAACTCTCGAACTATCGGCCAATTTCTGTCCTGCCAGCATTCTCGAGGCTGTTCGAGCTGCTCCTGAAAGAACGATTGGTGTGTTTTCTTGAGAGCAATAACCTTGTCCATGAATCTCAGCATGGTTTTCGAAGAGGTAAGTCAACTGTTTCGGCAATGTTGGATGTAATAGATACTATAATTGAAGCGTACAATAACAGTGAAGAAGTGGAGTTGGCGTCTATAGATTTGAGCAAGGCTTTTGACAGCGTTTGCCATAGAAGTCTACTCAACAAACTAGAGTTTTATGGAATAAGAGGAAAAGCTCTTAACATGTTCTCTTCGTACCTAACAAAGAGGTCTCAGGTGGTGAGGTGGAATGGCACAGTGTCTGGCCAGAAAGAGATCAAAGTGGGGGTGCCGCAGGGGTCGATCCTGGGTCCGATACTTTTTATCGTCTTTACAAATGACCTACATGCCAACTTAGAAGCGGACCAACTCTGCAGCTATGCAGATGACACTGCTTTCTTGAACCGGTCGCGAAGCAGAGACATGATAAGACAGAAAAGTTCAATATCGCTGGCGAGTGCTCAGCGTTGGTTCACCTCAAATGGTCTCTTGATGAACGAGAATAAAACCCAGCAGCTCTTGTTCACAACCAAAGAAAAAACGAGTGCTACCTTGAAATATTTGGGTATGACTTTTCACTCATCATTGAGTTGGAGTCAGTACACAAGCGAATTGTGTAATAAACTCTCGACCTCAATATACCTTATTAAAAGAATGAGAATGATATCCAACAGTGACACAGCCAAACTAGTGTATTACTCAATATTTCATTCAAGAATGATATACGGTATTATACTATGGGGACATAGCAGCGATGCACAAAAGGTACTGATCAAACAGAAGAAGGCCATAAGGGCTATATTTGGGATGCATCCGACGGAGAGTTGCCGGGATGTTTTTAAAAGAGAGGGTATACTCACCTGTACTTCGGTTTTTATTCTCACCGCCGTGGTTTATGTACACCGAAATCTCAAGAAGTATCGAACAAACGCCGACTTCCACGAGTACAACACCAGAACAAAACAATTACTTAGTGTTCCTTTTAATAGAATTGCAAAAGCACAGCAGGGGGCAAACCATATCTCACTCAAATTATATAATAAATTGCCCGAGAATCTGAAGAGTATGAATGACCTAAAATTCCGCAAAAGTGTAAAAGAACTATTACTGAGAAAGACGGTTTACAAACTTGAAGAGTTCTAAATGTATTGTTTTTTTTTGTTTATAATGGTGTGATGCATTTGTCCATTGTCCACATTGGCTTTGCCTTCTTGACTGTAATTTTATTTTTGACAAGCCGTGTAATTCTTGACGGCAACTATTTATCATGTACGAAATTTATCATATTTTAAGTTTTATATTTTATTCACTTTTTCGAAATGTACATGCATGAATAAATAAATAAATAAATAAATAAATAAATATGTTTAATTGCCGCACTATGAAAATACTGTGAAGGATAGATGCCTTAAGTCCGGGATAGAACCCTTCATATTGTCTGATCCAATTACAAAGCCAAATTCAATGAAATTTCTCATCGTTATGTCTGTTATAATCATAATATAACTTGAATCAGCCTACTCAATGAAATTTCGAAAGCATTTATCAAAAGAAAATATAAATTCTTTATATCATAAAATATCAGGTAGGTATCAACAAATAGGTATACGAACTTTTCATTCTTCTTCTTCTTCCTTTCGATAGGACTGTGTCCTGTTTTTCCAACTTATTCGATGTCCTGTGATGATGAAGTCCAGGAGTCAGCCCATCTCTTTGGTGGTCTTCCTAAGGGTCTGGTTGTTTTCGGTCTCCCTTTGTATGCGGCCTTAGCTAGTCTATCGTCCTCCATCCTGTCAACATGCTCCCTCCATTCTCTTCTTCTTCCTCGTGCCCATCTAACAACTCTACCTGAGGAAGGAATCGGGTAGATCGAGTAGCTCGATTCTGACCTCAGCCGGTCCCAAGCCCGGGTTAAAGAGAAGGGTTTTGAGGTGAGGCTAGCAACCTACCTCAAGTAAAATGATGGAGTTGCTCACAGAACCAACACACAAGCCTCGGATTTTTCATTGTTGTTATAAAATATTGAATATAATGGGTTTCAACAGAAATAGAATAGTATATTCTAAAACAAGTTGCAGAATGAGCTCCTATTTCCACACGAATGCGAAATTCGAAAACGAGCGATGAAGGAGCGAGTTTTCGAAAGCATGTTGGAATTTCCTTCTGCAACGAGTATTAGATGATATTTTCTCTATTTCAGTCAAGTTTTGTGAAACACTCTCGAAATTCAAATGAAAATTCGGATTAGTGACTTTTGTGTTTTATCTTGGTTGGTGTGACATATGAAATTTGACAGATCACCGAATTTGAATTAATTTGATTCGAAACTTGATTGGATCGGATTTCAGTACTGACAACCAAAAAACGAAAAATTTAACTGAAAACAATGCTGTAATGAGTTTCATTACAGCACTACTTTTAGTACTGTAATGAATTCATTACGATACTGAAATAGAGAAATACTCTTTCTAGAATAAAACAACATAACAAACAGGAGATCAGTCAAATAGTGCTTTAATTTTTCTAAATCTTGAGCAGTAGTTTCGAAAGAGTGTACAGGTTTCATGAAGCCAGTTATGATATGCTATACACTGAATCCAGTCGGATTGAGACTTTGTATTTTCATTCATATTTTCATATTTCAGTGGAATAACGCTTTCGTAATGTTCTGTCTCATCGGAAGCTGCTTCGAGTTGTTCTGTGGTTCAAGAGCAAACTTGGCCCTGTACTCTTTCTTTCCTCTCATACTTCCGCGGCATGGTTTTGCTACAATCAGTAAAGAGTTCAGATCGGTACACAAACTATAACAGAACACTTAAAATAATTAATATCAGAATATACGAGGATATGGGTTGTTTAAAGATACTTATGGCCCTAAGGGCTTCTATACCTCGAAAAATCAGGGCAACTATCCTTTTTGGTACGGATGGATGCCCATGAATTTTTTCACAAACTAAAAACAAAAAAGGAACTGGTCATACTCAGATGCACACTTAATGAACCAGTTTATTGATATGATAAAAAATTGAATCGAATTCATAACTACTTCAAAAGTTCTACAAGAGCAAATACTATCCTCTGAAGCTTTTACATGTTTTCCAAGTTCGTTGCAGAGATAATCACATACACTTGCAAAAAGCGTCCTCACTGTATCATATTTCGTTACCAACTGAGGTTAAGGGTGACAGTGGCTCATTCTTACACTATTAATTCTTAGTGGAGAGTTTGGGAAGTTAGGTATTTTGAAAATGGGGCATCTATCCCGGTTTTACTTTATCTCTTCCCGAGGATAACAAGCATCGATTATGCCCATAAGTAGGGAGCCCCTATTTTGTGTGTTTTTTTAATTTTTAGGTTTCCTACTTCAGAACGATTAAACTTCATCATACTGCACTAGTTGCGAAGTATAAGAAGATTTTTTTTTTCAAATTGAACTTCTGTATGAGATTCGACCTTACTTCAAAATCTGATTGAAGTTGTATTAGCCGAAATTTTTAAAAAGGCGATTCTAAATTTTTTGTTTAATTTATTTAATAACATTCAAAGTTACGAGCATATCATGTTTCAGATTCCCGTGGTGCTCCCCTATTTAATCTGTGTTTCGAAGGATTTAAGAAAATCCCATTACGCCCCTGTCATTTCTGTTGTGATTGTGCTTATGCATAATGTAGACTACGACCTATTAAGACCTTCCTTCATCCTACGTACTCATCTGCATACAGTTCACTCTCTACTTGCCTTATACAGACTGCTTGTGCACTTACACAAAATAATTTATAGCTTCAATCTCCTAGGGCACCATGATTCATAAGAGCCACCTCAGGTTGTTGATTGTGCATCAACCGGGAATAATAGTTTGAGGCGATCTTCACTCTTGTACCTACATGGCGGGACAAAGATTAGCATTGACTGCCGTGTGTAATTATGAAGTATATAACTGCCATTTGACGGATCATAAGCAAGTTTCATTCATTTCCAAATTTTCTTGATAATACTAAATAAGCTTTAAAACAACTATCAGCATCCTCATTTTCATAAACATCATGAAAATCGCAATTGTTTATAAGGAAAATGAAATTTTGTTCATTCAAAGTTCTGACAACTTTCAACTTGGATTGAGCTTAACATCTAGTTCAGCGTTGAATTCATAGATATTGAATATTTTTTTCCGAATTCGTTTGGCTGTACAATTCAATAAACTCTGAAATATGTATCTCGAGAACCGTAGGAAAAAACATTTTGTGACACGTGGCAGCACAAAAAAAAAATTCGAGAAACAAATAATTTTCGTAGTCTTCAAAAATTTTCAAAAAGAGTTGGCTGCCCGTCGATCGCATTATTTCTGAGGATTCTGAAGATTATCCGTTTTGAAAGTCATTAATTTAATCAACCATGATACCTGGACAGTACTGTATGAGGAACAATTATGATTGAAAAAAATGGACAGATTCGTATTCACCCTGTATGAATATCTCCTCCAATAATTCGAACTAATAAAAAAAATTGATGATTGATCAATCATTCGGTTGAGCTGTTTCAGCGTTTTGGAAAATTTTTTTTTAAAGCAAAATGAAATTAATTTATACGATACATTATAATTTTGCTAGATATTTTCCATTGAAATATAAATGACTCCTAACACAAAGACAAGATTCATCAAATCATTAATGAAATTGTACAAGACTAGTTTGAAAAGAGTTCGACGAATCTGTAGAGTTATATACAAGGTGACCCATAATTAGACCGACAAACTTCTAGTGGATGTTCTAGAGATAATTTGAGACATATGTAAATAAAACAATACAAAAATGCTTCGTTGAGGTGCTAGGGCTAGGGCAGGAAATGAATTTCACCCAACAGTTTTTGACACATATCACTTGAAATAAATATATTTAGACACATTGTCAGAATGACAATTCTCGTAATATGTCTTAGTTTTCGGTCCTGAAAAATATTCAGTTCTTCTTGTGTTATAACATGTTTTCTTGTCTATGATGATTGCCTTTTGGGGTTCCCGTAGCGGTTTCAAACATTTGAAGTGCCGAAAAATCATCACCTGGAAGGTCGTATCTGGTTTGAAAAAACCCTCACGACCAGAGAGCAACAATTTGTGGATTTTGAATTTGAATATCGAGGGAATTTCGAAAGGAAAGTGTGATTACGTCTCCAAATTAGCTGATGAACATGGTATCGAAGTGATTCTTCTGCAAGAAACCCACACGACAACAGAAAAAAATCCTCGTGAAAAAGGACACTTGAAAGTTATGTATTAATTGATTTTTTACAAGTTTAGCTTGTTATGTTGAAAAATTGTCAGTTTCGTAACTTTCAACAGATTCGGAAAGGGGATATTGATGGAGTTTTTTTGTCATTTCTTTCAAATTTTGTGACATTTCTGTCATAAATATTCATAAACCTCCGAACATTATTTGGCCAAGAAATCTTAATGTTGATGCATTTCCAAAATGCTTTCGATTTATTCTGAATAATCGGTTTCTTTTTTGCTTTTGTTTTTTTCATTTCAGATTGAGAATTACGAGTCGTTTTGGGAAGAATCTGTGTATCCGAGCCCATCGACGGATAACATGAAGATCACACTGATGTCTTTCAAGATTTTCCTGAAATTTGATATTTTATGTTATTTTGTTTACGGGGAGGCAGGTTTTTTCGGCTGAGGTTTTTTCCCCTGGCTGTATAGTATCGTATGATACTTGTGTTGATAGTATCGTATGATTCTTTACTATCATACAAAGAATGTTATGATACCCCGTTCTTTTTTTACCTCAGCTTAGGTACTTTTTGTTTCAACATTTATTGTATTATTTTAACTCTCTTTTTCATAAGAATATATATATATATATATATATATATATATATATATCGAATGGTTCGAGGGATTTTTTTCATCTAAATAATGAGCGTATCATTCTAAGGGCTTGAAGGTTAGTTTTGGTTACAACTTTTTCACCTTCCATTATTTCACCAGTTTCAAATCAAATTTATAAACTTCAATATTTTTCCGTGAGAGAAGGTTCTCTTGGGTGAAATCACCCAGTTTATGAATGAGACAAAAAATACAGTCGAACCATTCGATGCGTATTTTTGATAGTAGTCAATGTGTGAAATTTCAACACTTCAGGTGACGCAGTTTTTGGAGATATGTGATAAAAAAGTTTGCCTGCAAGTTATATTCAGAACGCCCTAACGAAACATTTGGGTACTATATGATTTTATTCGAAAGTGTCTTAAATAATGTCTAGATCTAGAACATCCACTAAAAGTTTATCGGTCTAATCATGGAACACCCTTATAGAAACTATTTTCCTGTACTCAACGAGGACCAGGGTATTGCAAACAGCTTCACTGCTTGGTAAACGTTTGAAAAGACAAGCAAAATATGGGAGTATTCCATAGAGTGAATATGAAAACAGCACTTATCTCCATCTGATATTATTATCGAGAAGTTAAATTCACGTTCTCTGAAATGTACAATTTCTCATTTCAATCTAGAGAATTTGACATGATATTAGAGCAACACGAGGACCCTGAAAAACATGAACAGATTATACTATTCACCATGCCAAATGTTAACTTATACTGGATCAAATGAAATCAGTAATAGCTTTTTCGAACAGAAACATATTGCATTCGTTTTTTCACCCAACATTAAAATTCAAATTTAAACGAGTTGGTTTCGCGAGTCAACTGCTGGTCATAACTCATTATTATAATATCAGAAGTTGGTCGCATTTAGCACAGTTATATGTAAATTTCCTTGAAATAAATTAACTACAAATGTCCTTGAGGCCATATGAACTATGTAACTCGTAAATCTCATCTAATTTATCGCATCCAGTTGTAGGAATGCACGGATCAACACGTTAGTAAGCAATTTCAGAATTATTTTGTTTCAGAATTATTATATTCGGGTTCTAAATATATTCGGCCACAATTAGGACGGGATAGAGAAATAATGGACCATTTGATGTTTATGGGCGAATAGGAGTAACTGCTAAGTATATCTTTGTTTTAGTTAGAAAACATAAAGGAAACAGAGTTGACTCAATACGATGCGCTGGGATCCCGGATATCTGTGAATTGAAAAAAAATTCGACTTGTTCATTTGTTTTAACAATATTATCCCGATGTCGAAAGAGATTCTTCTTTGGTTTACCAGTTTTTCGGATTCTGCCCTAAAAAAAAAAAACATAGCCACTTAAAACTATCGTACTCAGCTATGCCACTAATTTTTTATAAGAACCTATTAGATCTTCCGCCCTAACTTTCACAAATATATACGAGAAGACTGACTTTCCAGCTAGTTTATTCCCTGAGCTATTTTTCCTACAATAAGAGTGTATTGGATTGGATATACACTGCGCAAAAAAATAACGCACATCCTGAAAATCTAAATTTTAATGAAAGTTAATTCTACATTAATTTTATAACTTATTTTTTATGTTCTCTCGGAAAGGTTTTGAGCGAAGCACGACACATTAAATGGAGGAAAAATTCAGGATTTCACCGAATCTTCTGTGAAAGAAGAGAAATGAAGAATTTACAAAATACTGAAATGCTCATAAGTGATCTAATACTTGGTATTTCCACCTCTTGGGTAAATTACAGCTCAGTAACGACGGTTTATACTCAAAATGAGTGATCTTAAAATGTTCTGATCCATGATTTCTATGAGTTGGATTCCTAAGTCATTAAGACTACCTGGATAGATTATCTGAACTTCTCAGCATTCTATTGAGTTTGTCCCAAACCGGCTCAATCGGATTGAGATCTGAACTTCTTGCTGGCCATTCCATTCGAGGGACTCTCTTCAAGGTTCTTCTGGACGATGCTCACACGATGGGGGTCTGGCTTCATCGTCCATAAAAATGAAATTTTCACTAATGTATGGGGCAAATGGCACTACATACTCTTTAAGAATGTTCCCCACATACTTATCAGCATTCATAGCTCCATTATCGATGACCACTAGGCCTGTGCTCGCAGTCAAATATATTCCACCTCATATCATAATCGATCCTCCCCCGAAACCAGTAGTATTCAGAAAATTTCACTGAGCATATATTTCATGTGGACATTTGTATACAGGGGAACGTCGATCACAATGGTAGAGGCAGAATTTAGACTCAGGTGTGAAGAGAATTCTTTTGTCAGCGGCCTATTTCCAATGGATATGCTCTCTCGCAAAATCCAAACGAGCCTCCGATGGGCTGGGGTAAGAGCTGGGCTCTTGCCGCGACACGAGGCCTTAAATCATATTCTCTGAAGCGATTTCTTATTGTCTGGGTGCTAATTTGCACCCCATGAGTTTGCTCAAGCTGATTTCGAAAAAGGCGAGCGTTTGCAAACCGTTACTCAACGAAGAAACTCTCAAGTAACGTTCTTGAACGGCAGTTGTTATCCTTGGTCTATCCTGTCCTGGTCTTCGAGCAATCATACCTATCTCTCTGAATCGCTGCAACATTCTGAACACACTTGTATGGGAAACTCCAGACCTTTCTGCAGTTCTTGTGTATGTCCACCCTTCGTCTCGCAAAACTACCGCTTGGGCACATTCCTCTTGGGTCAAGTTGCGTGTTTCGCGTTGCATAGCGATCGAGTGTAGAAAATCGAACGAAAGAAAAACTATTAATCACTAGAATTGATCGAGAACAACTGATTTAAGAATGGAGCGAATGCATTCAAAATCTGATAATATTATCTTTTTTTTATTCCTGCTGGGAAAAAACATCTGTATTGAAGAAAAACGTTGAAAGTGGATAACATATGCATGTATAATTCTGATAAAACTGATTCTCATTGAGAACACCTTCAGTTATAGAATAAATTCGAAATTTCCATATTGTGTGTTAATTTTTTTGGGCAGTGTATTACGGTAAAATTATACCCATGATATACCTTCCTACAAACTCCTTTTTCAACAGAGTTGCAGCAAATGCAGTTATCACCACTCAAGTGAATAGAATCATTTCGGAAATATAACCATTGTGGAAGTATCCTCCTACCTTTATATATTTAAAATACAGTTAGAGAATCTCAATAAACTTCTCTAAGAAACAAGGGAGTAAGGGATATGAAAGTTTTCCACTTTTAGGGATGCATGACGTCAGTGATCGGGAGGAATACCTTGTAGATTGTTTAAAAACTCTTTTTACAGCCTACAAACAGATATATGTTCAATGAAATAATCAATAGGAGATTTCAATAAAGAATGAAAATGTTGAAATCGACAACAGAGTAGAAATTTCAGGAATTGCACGATTTTCTGTGTAATTCCGAGATGAATATATAATTTTGAACACTATCTTCACATACACATCTACATCACAAAGTGTTTTTCCCAGACTTTGTGAGCCATTTATATGAATGTTTCAATGTTTTTCTATTCACGATCATCGAATACTTGTGTGATCATCACTGTCTGGAGTGACCTTTCTTTGAGAGGGACGTTTCATATTAAAAAATACCGAGGTGAATATTTTCGTCCTGGGTGAAGATTCTATATGTGACCCCAGCATATGGTGCCAACAAATCTGCCCTTATATCCGCAATCGTATTGTTGGCCAAGGAATAATAAAATTCATTGGAACAGCTAGAGGATATATTGATTATTTATACAGCCTTCACACCATTCATTATAAACCGACCCATGGTAATAGAGTTTCTTTCAGTAGGCAGTCCCAGATGAATTATGAATATCCTCATAATAATATTCAGAATTAATGACCTCTCAGATGAAACAATATTAGTCGGGACCCTACACCAACGAATTACCGATGTTATAACTCATAGGAAAAAGAATTATTACACAGTGAATATAAATGGCAAGGCATATAATATCCTGTCAACATTTTATCTGGGATCGTTAAGGAACAGGGGGGACCTACATTTAACATGTTTGTATGTGTGAATAATAATTGGAGCCTTGAAAATGATAAACGCGTCCATTATGAACCGACTGGTTCGTTCTAGGACACCCGCCGGCTGGGTAACCCTAATCAGGGGCTTTTTACAGGGGCAACACTTGTGTGCGTTGGCCGCACAGTGCGAGCGAGCTTTCACAAGAACCCGATGAATAAATAAAGTTATCTGAAAAGCCATTTATCATACAGCCCGTATCAGGAGTGCTCGCTCGTAAATTTTCTCCGTAGTCTCGATAAGAGACCAATACAATGCGGAATGAAGCCATGCGGTGCAATAACTTAACCCTCTTAACAAGGCCCCCGATTATTATTTGCACGATATGGATCTTCTAGGCAGCCATTCTTTATGGCAATAATTAGGACCATAACAAGTAGTGTGCCCAGCGCTTTGATAGGCTGAAAATAGCACTCCAGGATCTGGATGATAAGCTACTATTATTTATTAGATGTTTGCTGTACGACCTTCTGTGGAGAGAACGACAAATTGTTGCACAATAGCTTGGTGCCGACACAAAATGACAAGTCAGATGACTGAACAATTATTAAATGACATTTGATCTTATTATTATTATATGAAAAACTTCTGGAGAAACTATTATGCTTTAGTATTTCGGGTATGCTCTTGTGTTTTCTGACCAGACCCCATTTATCAATGTCCCCCTTATAAGAATAAACTCCGGACAGGCAAAATTTCTGTCAAATTCCACACCCTGTATTTTTTTGCGTGGTGCTACGATTTTTTGAAATTTTCACCAGGTGTATTTTAAGGTCTCGTTGTATTAACCTGAAATTTACTTTACAAAACTATCTGTAGTTCATTCCTTATACAGGGTTTAACAAAACCTTGTTTTATACCCTCCATTTCTAAACACCCTGTGGCGAATTTGAGTTGGACAATTTTATATCATTAAGTTTTAATTCGAAGTGTTATCCTTTCTTAACAAATTTTTTTTATTTATATTAGTATCTACTTTTAAAAACAGATACATATTTTCAAAGAAATTGTTGCGTTTTTTCAATTTATATAAAAATTTGAAACATTAAAATACCTCATCGACCTGCAAGCATACACAAACATCTCAAAATTAATAGCGTTTATTTCCACCTAGCTTTTCCATCGCTTCTTCCATACGACGTGGCATACTTTCAATGCATTTTCAAATTGATTCTGGGGGAATATTTTCCCGTTATTCAAGAAGTGCTGTTCGTAAATAGAGTACGGTATTGGGCTGCCGATTTCGAACATGTCTACCTAGCATATCCCATACATGTTCAATTGAATTTAAATCCGGACTTCTTGCTGGCTACACCAATCGTTCTTAGTATTCTGTTACAACCCGTGCAATTTGAGGCCTAGCATTATTCTGCATTAACAGAAATTGTTGGGGAAATATTCCCGCATGAGCCATTCGTAAATGCATTGAAATCGAAAGTCTGCCACGTCGTATAGCAATAGTGATGAGAGAGCGAGGTGGAAATACACGCTTTTTTTCAGATATTCGTTCATGATTGCTAGTCGATGAGGTATTGTTATGTTTCAAACTGTTATGAAAATTGAAAAATTGTAACACTTTCTTTGAAAATGTGTATCTTTTTTTTTAAAGCAGATACTGACGTAAATTAAGAATCATTTCGTTCATTTCGGGTCAGACTTAAAATTCAAACTTAATGATATCAAATTTTCCGCCCCAAATTCACAACAGGGTGTCTAGAAATCGAGGGTATAAAACGAGGTTTTGTTTCTCCCTGTATCGTTATACAGGGTGCGGCACGGAGGATGGATGGTTTTAAAGAAATAATAAAAGCGTTAATTTTTACTCAAAAACACATTTATTGACGGAATCAGATTCTCAAGGAAATAGCATTTGAGACAGTCAAGTGTGGAAAATCACATCAGGCATGTGGTGGCCGAAATCGGTGATTCAGTGCTGGAGGCGCTCTTGGAAGTTCGCGTAGACACTCTCCAACATCGCTCTCTCAACTTGGGCAACTTCCACGCGAATAGCCCTTTTCAATTCTTCCTACTCTAGCCTCAAGGCTAGAGTATACGAGACCAAGCCCCGAACTCTGGACGAATTGAAAAGGGCTATTCGCGTGGAAGTTGCCCAAGTTGAGAGAGCGATGTTGGAGAGTGTCTACGCGAACTTCCAAGAGCGCCTCCAGCACTGCATCACCGATTTCGGCCACCACATGCCTGATGTGATTTTCCACACTTGACTGTCTCAAATGCTTTTTCCTTGAGAATCTGATTCCGTCAATAAATGTGTTTTTGAGTAAAAATTAACGCTTTTATTATTTTTTTAAAACCATCCTCCATCCTCCGTGCCGCACCCTGTAGTTTATCGACGGATAAATTACAGGTAATTTCAGGTTGATATTACAAGTGCTTATACTTCACCTGGTGAAGTTCAACAAAATCGGTGAACCACGAAAAAAGAAACAGGGTGTTGAATATGACAAAAAATTCGCCTGTCCGGAATTCATTGACGGAGATCGTAGATTGAGTGTATTTCATGAAAATCCCAAAGCACTAAGAAGAAACGAAGAAAATTGGGAAGACTTAACGATTCCAAACGAAGTACCCAGTTGAGTAAGAACATAAATCCCTCCTTATTTCAGGGCTCGTGTCAAGGAGAAATTATGTCAGGAACGCAAAGGAATCAACGGAGATTGAGCAAGCAAGCAGAGGCTTCGAGTGATGAGTACTTGAGAGAACGGTGACTATGACCCTATTGACCCCTTGAATTCTCGGGCAGGTGTCATATATTACTGCTATCACCACATGCAAGATAGCGCAGCTGGAACGACAAGGAGTGAGTATGACCGACTTTCGCATAATGAATCAGTCTAGGGGCCGGACCCAAGCTAAAAAATAGGACTCTTCACAGAGTACTAGGACTTCAGTTAAAATCTTGAATCTTTGGATGGGATGACGAAATAAGTAATATGAGTACTCTCCTGACACCGAACTCCTATAGCTCTCTTCTCCTAGAAGCCAGGGACATCGGCTCTCTACGTTTAACTTGTACAAGGGAGGGAACAGAGTCATGCAAGACCTACCTGTGGATCTACCCACGACGCAAATACCTTAATAAGAGTGTTGGGACAAACATAAAGGGGAGTTGAATAAAGGGAAGTCTCTCTTTACAAAGAAAAGTGTAAACTGAATGACTTCAAGATTTGTTATTCAGCTCTGAATTCATATCCCAATCAACCCAGGTGAGCAGTGAGCGAGCGAACAGGACCGATATGATGGAGAATATCATAGTTACTGGTGTACCAGCTGCCGAAAAAAATTGCCCGGATGGTATTGGTGTCCTTGGGGTTCCAACCGAGCGGCTGAAAAGGTTTTTTTAGTTGGTTAAGGTCCAACACCCGCTGGCACCTTCAATAACTGGTTGGTGCCAGCGGCTTAACTATTGAGATTTTTCCCTACCTAAAGGCTATAAAAAAGAAATTATTCCTTGCACTATTTTAAGAATATTTCTTCTTCTTCGTCTCCCTCCTCGTTTTCTAAGATTTGGTCTTGTTTCTTCTACTATTCAGATTCTTAGGAAGCAGATGTCCAGCTTTCACGCCATCTCTTGAGAGATCGGCTGGGGGTCTCCCTGAATTTGGTTTTTCATAATTTTCCCATCGATCTTCCATCATTCCGTCGACGTGGTCCCTCCAATATCGTTATCTGGCCTCATGAATCGCACCATGTCTTGAATTTTCAGATCTTCTTTCAGAAGAGAGCTTCTTATTCATTATTTCATCGTTTGATAATTTTTGTAGAATTGCTTTGTTGCGAAAAAATCATTATGTTACATTTCCCAACCTACAATCGTCCACTTCTTCCAATACTGTGAACTAATGACTTCAGATGGCCTCATAGAAAATATTCCAATGCTTTTAAGTCCGGAGATCGGGCAGGTCCTTCGTAAGGTCCACCTCGACCAATTCCAAGCATCAACTAAACCAGAATTAGCTGGTGTACCATCATGCATAAACTACTGCATATCTTTTAGCCAATGGTACATCCTCCAGAATCTTGGGTAGCGTTTTTTCTAAAGAGTACGTTATACTTCACCCAAACGTTCAAAGAGAACTGATGTTGAAACCGATCTCATGTGGACTGTCGTCATACCACACAAGGTTATTGTATATATTCCTCATTGCATTCCACGAGAAGCTGTGCTGTTTTTGTATGAATATACATATATAGTCACTGCCTCAGTGAGTTTGTCAGTGTTAATAGATATTTGTCCTCGGTGTTCGTATCTGCTTAGAGTTTCACGAGAAGCTGTGCTGTATTTGTATATTCATACAGACTTTGATTCAAAACTGACTTCTCATGCTCACTTTGATCATTCCATGTCTAATACAACAATGATGAACAGTTGTCGTTGTGGCTTCGTTCAGCCTTCCGGGAACTTCGACCGCAAGGATCTTTTGTTCTTATACAACAATGATAATATTGTCCTTCGTATTCACTCTGCTTAGTTGTGGTAGTGGGATTTTCATACTTGAAAGTACACAATAGTCCATCTAGACAGGTGTGTTTGCCACAGCTATTCAAAGTGCTCAATTTTTAAAAAATTTGGAAAGAATAGCCGTTTTTGACTAGCGATTGCTCCTAATGCTTGAACAGATTTCGACGTCCAGAACGCTATTCGACGCAGAATTTAATTCACTTTTCAGAACGAGGCTTTTTTAATGAGATATAAGCCAAAAACTGGACAAATGGCTGAATATTTCGAGGCTCCGAAAAGTTGTCCTGATAAAACTTCTGTTGGATTCACTTAGTCTTCCACTATTGGGGTGCCAAGACAACAATTAAGAGGTAGAGACAAAACATCCGACCTTTTATGTACACCGAAGTTTAGATTACTGGACTAACAAGCAGTGTTTTGAACAAATAAATTCTTGAAATTATTGCATTCAAGTTTCACTAAGGGTTGGTATTTATTTTCAAGGTCGTTATGATTTACTTGATTCACCGAATATATTGTCACTCGTAAATTAATATAAATATCGAAGAGGTACAACCAAAATGTATGAACACTTCAACAATAAAAATAAATTGAATATTCTTGTTGTGTCCTCATTTTCCTACAGGAAAAACTGTAAGAAGAATATATATTCTTGAAAAGTATAGCTATTTGTAGACATTCTGTTTTTTCTATATGATTCTTTCTTCTTGTGGATACTTTTTCGGGTGTTGCTTGTTTATGTCCTATTTCTCATTCAATAAATAAATATAAAAAACGAGAAAATAGGTTTTTCAAAAATGATTTTTTCACCCATCTATGCAAGGCAACAGTGCTATTCTGTAGACTCCATGTTGTTTCTTTGTGCTCGAAACAACACTTTAAGATAGAAGGGCATACTGAACAACCAGACTCAGTACTTCAAGGGAAGTCTTAACTCCACAGTTTGCCGTGAGGTTTAATGATCAAACGTTTGGTGAATAATAATTTTATTCGTCACAAGCTAAGCTTATATACTATTCTAAATTAAACAATATTCCAACATTCGTCACAGGTAACCCACTTACTACCTTGGAGTCAGCGTTTTCTGCTCGATTGCACGAGAATTTAGCGTTGAATTTATTGGAATTTTCCATCGAGAATTATTCGAGGAATATAATTATGAATAATTTTAAAAAAAATGTTCGAATTCCGAACATTACTCCAAGGGCCAAATGCTGTGAATTTTTGTTGTAGCGTCGTGGGGGGACTGTGTCCCAATGTTGTTATGAGTTCATGATTCCTAATTGTAGTGGTAATATAATCCATAGGTCGCTGGTTCACATCCGGCTCGAAGGACCAAAAAATGTTGTTTCTTTGTGCTCGAAACAACACTTGAAGATAGAAGGGCAAACTGAACAACCAGACTCAGAAGTTCAAGGGAAGTCTTAACTCCACAGTTTACTGTGAGGTTTAATGATCAAACGTTTGGTGAATAATAATTTTATTCGTTACAAGCTAAG